>JAKELH010000363.1:0-78258 GCA_021525015.1 Lactarius pseudohatsudake
TGTCCTTGACCGGTTCACCTACTTCCTTCATCTCCACGTCGTTGTCCTCTGCAGGTTGACTGGGCTGTTGTTTTAGAGGAAGGAACTTGATCTTCTGTGACGCCTGGGGCATTGTCGGTTCCTCAGGAGCTGCCGATGTGTCCGGTGCCGTCAGCTCTTCTAGCGCTGCTGACGCCGCTGGCAGTTCAACTGATGCTGCCGGCAGCTCATCTGGCGCTGCAAGCTCCTCTGGTGCTGCCGGCAGCTCATCTGATGCTGCAAACTTCTCCGGCGCTACCGGCAGCTCGCCTGACACTGCCGGCCCGTCTGGTGCTGCCAGCCCCTCCTCCGATCCTGCCGGCGATACCGGTATCTCAGGCATGTGCGCTTGGAGAGACTTCGCCACTGTGAATAGAAAGTAAAAAGTGAAATAAATGATTGTGAAAATGGGCTCACCAATGTCCTCCCACCAGCGGTCCTCTCTTGAAGGGAGGAAAGAATGGAGATCCGGGAAAACTGCAGAGGCTTTGTAGTACTTGTGCATCAACAGGTCTGGATGGTTTGGTGCAATGAGAGAAAGATCTTCGCCACGTTTAAGGACAATGGTGAGCGCTGCCAGTATCGGGTGCAAAGCCGGTTCCTCCTTCATCGGGTGCTGCTCCTTGGCCTGGAAAAAGGCCTGTATTGATTTGTCCTAATTAAAAATGGAGATGAGATCAACAAAGCGTCTAAATATTGCATGTACCTTCTCATGCTCCAACTGTTTCTTCCACAGCTCTTTATCTGTATGCTCTTTGACCGAGCCATATGCATCCATGGCAGCTTCACACGGCACGCATCTCAAGGAGGGAGGACATGGTTTGATTGGAAAGGATAGTTGGTTGGTGAGAATGTGGAGTTGAAGTTTTCGTAACCAAGCTGCCGAATTTGAGATATGACTAAGCAAACGAAATTGACCCCGAGTCGTCTTTTGCCCATGCCCACTTTAAAAGATATTATCCCACTCTTCCCACTCCTAGACACACCTTCTTCACCTTATGCTCAGTCCTTACTCTTCACTCCCTCATGAGGACTGATTTCGGCATAAACAGGGAACCGATCAGCCAGGAGTAGAGGACTTTGGATTTGACACCCCTCCACCGGAGCTGCTGCCATCCATTCCTTCTGATGTCAGAACTGATGCTGCACTTCCCGGAGGTGAGGATTTTGGATTTGATGACTATCTGCCTCTCCCATCCCAGGAATCTGGATGGATGTCTGCACCATCTAGTGAGAACCACGACTTCGGATGGATGACCGCTTCAGCCCCCCACACTTCATTCTACCAGGATTAGTCCGGCACCACTGCATGGCACTGGAGGAGATGACGATTTTGGAATGGATGACACCCATGCCACCTGATGCCGCTTAGGAAGGATGAGGAGTTTAGAATGAACATCCCTCTTCCATCTGATCCTCAAGGTCGTGGTACGTCTCACATTCCTGGTAGTAATACAAATCTGATTCTATGCATGCAGTTTGGAGTTGGGGCAATCGTGCCCCACCGCCAAGAGATACTACTGGGCCGAGTTACAGTTGCCGGATACTCCTGAACTGGTGAGTCGCAGCATCAGTCAGCTGACATATTACATATTGACAATCGACTGAAACTAGCAACAAGACCGCGAAAGAGGACCGCGAGTACCGAGCTCAAGCGGCATCCCTACGTGCCGAGGCCAACAGGATTCGGCAGCTCTATTCAGAGCTTCGGCGGGTATATGGTGGGGAGTCAGAATTAACTGATACGGTAGAAGAGATGGTGGTAGAACTTGAATTGGACAAATACCAGTAGGGACAGTTAATCAAGTGTGCTGCATGGTCTGTGTATGGCAAGGGTTTGAGCCGGTATCGGCATCAGTACGAATTTGTGACACTCACGAAACCAGTACCCTTTCATGGGTTTGCCAGTATTGTGTGGCATGAAGGTGTCAACGTGTCAACACCAACCATCATCTCATCGACAATCCAACGATAAGGCTCATCAAGCGCATGGCTTTGGCCCAGGGAACCCTCTAAGCATGGTCCATTCCGCTGTTAACTAACTAACCTGTAATTTTCTTTTCCTTTCTAGGGTTCAAGCAGGTTCTCACCGGCGTCACCGACGCAACATTATCACGTCACCGACACTGCCGCAGTGCTACAACACAGACACGGCACCACAAGGCCACGACACTGACATGACGCCGCCAGGTTACAACATCAACACGGCACTGCGGTGCGGCAGCGACACAGACACGGTGCCACGAGGCTACGATGGCGCTGCGGTGAGGCCATGCCGGAATGAGCAGCCTGGGGTCAAAGCTTGGCTGCTTGAGCTGCGAGCTCAAGCAACCAAGCTTCGACTATCCCCACCGGCAACTCACACGGAAACGAGGTCGCCAATGGTGTCCCAGACAATGCTGATGCTAGTGCGTTCACTCTAGGTTGCATCGGTAAGGATAAAACGGGAGGTTCCGGTTTCGAACCTGCGAACGTTCTCGTCAGGGGGGCTACCGCTACCCGACCGCTACACCATCTGATTACACTTAGAGCCCGTCCGGCACATGGTTTGTCGGGCCCGGCATCAGCCAAAAAAAAGATTTGTTTTTTATTTGTTGGTCCCCGCAATATGACCGTCCGGTGCAGTTGGTCGCACCTGACCGCGGCAAGGTCGCTCCCGACCGCCCTGCCAAAAACCGCCCTGCCAAAAATAAAAACGGGTATGGACCCGTTTTTATTCGTTGTCGGGCTCGACAAGCTTGGTCGGGACGTGACTGTGTCGCGGTCACACATTATATAATGTCTGATAAATCACACCTGTGTCATTGCCGACTGAGATGAACGTCGACGAACACTTGAAGCAGGGCCGTGTATCAATGAAGATCAATTTCCAGGCTTTGACTACACAATACTACAGTACAATTAGGAAATTGTGAGAACCATATCAGGGAGATGGTGATACCCTCTAGGAAACAGTCTAAGATTGCGGAAGGTCTAGGGTGTGTGAAGCGTCGCAAGGTGTTGCGCAGGCCACCGCGGGACGCGAGCTGTCGTGTATGTGTCCGTGGCCATTGTGGACGCCTTTTAATTGAAGGGTTAAAGCCGCGCGCAAGTGCGGCGAGGTCGGGAAGGGAAACGGGGTTGGGAGGTCATGAGTGGTCGGAAACAGTCGTGCACGCTTCTGCGCGGCACGAAACTTTGCATAGGTGGCCGCCGGGGTTGGGAATGTGTCGTGTTCGATTCCCTAAGGCCGCGCGCGAGTGCTGCACAACACGAGGGAACTACAGTATTATCAAGATTGGTCCGCAATGAGCACAAATGTCACATTTACTCATGTGTTACAAAAATAAAATACATTTGCTTGTTGCGGCCGAGAGGTGTGTTCGGCGGTCCGACTAAATATTTTTAATGCTGGAGCAGACTGATTTATCCGACTCATCAGACTGAGGTCGCGAGCAGCTATTTCCGAGGGGCGACTTTGCACCAGACGGGCTCTTAGAGTACTATCAGTCTTATGACCTATCAAGGAAGTTGGCACGTGCGACAGCAACACCGTCGGCCGGCAAGGCAGCGACCCTTAATAGACTGGTTGCGAAGAAGGGGAAACGACGAGTGGGGAGGGAGGGGTGCTTCTCGCTCGGCAATGGCCAGCTATGGCTCCCACAGGACGTAGTGACAGTATATACCCTTTCGGGGTCAAACTGTGCATTTCCGTACTCATATGCTCCCCACGGTAGGGTCCACTACCGTGGGACTCCTCGGTCGGCATCCCGAAGATCCGAGCGTACCGGCATAGTACAAGCTTGTCGGCAGAATACATGTATGGGTACTGTGGGCCAGTGCAAGCTCATCGGCAGAATACAATGCTCAGATTGGCCTACAGTGCATATGCGCATATTCTACCGATGATACTGTATTGACCCACATTGCCCTTGCGTATATTCTGCCGACGAGGTCATGTTGGCCTACGGTGCTCGTAAGTGTATTCTGGCAAAATGGACGAGCTTGTATTAGCTCATGGTGCTAATGTGGGAATTCTGCCAACGAAATTGCTTTGGGCCATTTTGAAAATGTTTATATTCTGCCGATGGGCCCATGTTGGCCACCGGTGCTCATGCGTGTATTCTGCCGATGAGCTTGTATTGGACCACAGTGCAGATGTGAGCTCATCAGCAGAATATACACATTTGCACAATGGGCCACAAGGTTGTCGGCAGAATATGCAAATGAGAACCATGGGCCAATACGAGCTCATCGGCAAGATACACATATGATCATCGTAGGCCAACGTGAGCTCATCGGCAGAATATACACATTTGTAAAATGGAGCTTGTCGGCAGAATATGGGCGCAGGCGCGGTGGGCCAATACATGCTGGTTGGCAGACTACACACATGAGCACCAGGGGCCAACGTGAGCTCAGTGACAGAATATACACATTTGCACAATGGGCCAATACAAGCATGTCGGCAGAATACACGCACGAGCATCGTTGGCCAATACAAGCTCATCGGCAGGATGCAGAGATTGGCGCCATGGGCCAATACAAGCCATTCGGCAGAATACAGTCAGGAGCACCGTGGGCCAATACAAGCTCATCGGCAGGACGCAGGGATTGGCACCATGGGCCAATACAAGCCTTTCGGCAGAATTCAGTCGGGAGCACCTTGGGCCAATACATGCTCATCGGCAGGATGCAAGGATTGGCGCCATGGGCCAATACATGCCATTTGGCAGAATTCAGTCAGGAGCACCATGGGCCAATACATGCCATTCGGCAGGATGCACAGATTAGCGCCATGGGTCAATAAAAGCCTTTCGGCAGAACTCGGTCAGGAGCACTGTGGGCCAATACAAGCTCATCGGCAGGATGCACACATTGGCACCATGGGCCAATGCAGGCCCTTCGGCAAAACACACAGACAAGCACAGCAGGCTATTACGATCTCATCGGCAGGAGGGCACATGTGAATTGTGGGCACATGCAAGTGGTTCGGTCGGCAGCTGTCCTACTAACAGCACTGATGTTGTGGGCCCACGACAATTGTTTGTCAGGAATTTATGCATATGACTTATAGGCCCATCCGAGAGTGTTGATCATTGTTCACAAAATATCATTGTAGGCCCATCGGTATACATACACTATACACCTAAGATGGGCCCATGGGCTTTGCCGATGTGTAAGGCAAGGTTGCCCATGGATTCTACCTAGTGCTATGACAAGGATCTTCGTCATGGGCTCCACCACGACATTGGGCCCATTTGAAGCATTCGGCAGCATCTGCCAGATGAATGCTGGGCCCATTCAGGTCAATCGGTAGCACCACTCTGAAGTGACATTGGGCCCATTTGAATCCATCGGCAGCATCTGCCAGGTGAATGCTGGGCCCATTCAGGTCAATCGGTAGCACCACTCAGATGTGACATTGGGCCCATTTGAAGCATTCGGCAGCATCTGCCAGGTGAATGCTGGGCCCATTCAGGTCAATCGGTAGCACCACTCAGAAGTGACATTGGGCCCATTTGAGGCATTGGCAGCATCTGCCAGGTGAATGCTGGGCCCATTCAGGTCAATCGGTAGCACCACTCAGATATGACACTGGGCCCATTTGAAGCATTCGGCAGCATCTGCCAGGTGAATGCTGGGCCCATTCAGGTCAATCGGTAGCACCACTCAGAAGTGACAATGGGCCCATTTGAGGCATTCGGCAGCATCTGCCAGGTGAATGCTGGGCCCATTCAGGTCAATCGGTAGCACCACTCAGAAGTGACATTGGGCCCATTTGAGGCATTCGGCAGCATCTGCCAGGTGAATGCTGGGCCCATTCAGGTCAATCGGTAGCACCACTCAGATATGACACTGGGCCCATTTGAAGCATTCGGCAGCATCTGCCAGGTGAATGCTGGGCCCATTCAGGTCAATCGGTAGCACCACTCAGAAGTGACATTGGGCCCATTTGAGGCATTCGGCAGCATCTGCCAGGTGAATGCTGGGCCCATTCAGGTCAATCGGTAGCACCACTCAGATGTGACATTGGGCCCATTTGAAGCATTCGGCAGCATCTGCCAGGTGAATGCTGGGCCCATTCAGATCAATCGGTAGCACCACTAAAAAGTGACATTGGGCCCATTTGAATCCATCGGCAGCATCTGCCAGGTGAATGCTGGGCCCATTCAGGTCAATCGGTAGCACCACTCAGATATGACACTGGGCCCATTTGAAGCATTCGGCAGCATCTGCCAGGTGAATGCTGGGCCCATTCAGGTCAATCGGTAGCACCACTCAGAAGTGACATTGGGCCCATTTGAGGCATTCGGCAGCATCTGCCAGGTGAATGCTGGGCCCATTCAGGTCAATCGGTAGCACCACTCAGATGTGACATTGGGCCCATTTGAAGCATTCGGCAGCATCTGCCAGGTGAATGCTGGGCCCATCCAGGTCAATCGGTATCACCACTCTGAAGTGACACTGGGCCCATTTGAAGCATTCGGCAGCATCTGCCAGGTGAATGCTGGGCCCATTCAGGTCAATCGGTAGCACCACTAAAAAGTGACATTGGGCCCATTTGAATCCATCGGCAGCATCTGCCAGGTGAATGCTGGGCCCATTCAGGTCAATCGGTAGCACCACTCAGATGTGACATTGGGCCCATTTGAAGCATTCGGCAGCATCTGCCAGGTGAATGCTGGGCCCATCCAGGTCAATCGGTAGCACCACTCAGAAGTGACATTGGGCCCATTTGAGGCATTCGGCAGCATCTGCCAGGTGAATGCTGGGCCCATTCAGGTCAATCGGTAGCACCACTCAGATATGACACTGGGCCCATTTGAAGCATTCGGCAGCATCTGCCAGGTGAATGCTGGGCCCATTCAGGTCAATTGGTAGCACCACTCAGATGTGACATTGGGCCCATTTGAAGCATTCGGCAGCATCTGCCAGGTGAATGCTGGGCCCATCCAGGTCAATCGGTATCACCACTCTGAAGTGACACTGGGCCCATTTGAAGCATTCGGCAGCATCTGCCAGGTGAATGCTGGGCCCATTCAGGTCAATCGGTAGCACCACTCAGATATGACACTGGGCCCATTTGAAGCATTCGGCAGCATCTGCCAGGTGAATGCTGGGCCCATTCAGGTCAATCGGTAGCACCACTCAGAAGTGACATTGGGCCCATTTGAGGCATTCGGCAGCATCTGCCAGGTGAATGCTGGGCCCATTCAGGTCAATCGGTAGCACCACTCAGATGTGACATTGGGCCCATTTGAAGCATTCGGCAGCATCTGCCAGGTGAATGCTGGGCCCATCCAGGTCAATCGGTATCACCACTCTGAAGTGACACTGGGCCCATTTGAAGCATTCGGCAGCATCTGCCAGGTGAATGCTGGGCCCATTCAGGTCAATCGGTAGCACCACTAAAAAGTGACATTGGGCCCATTTGAATCCATCGGCAGCATCTGCCAGGTGAATGCTGGGCCCATTCAGGTCAATCGGTAGCACCACTCAGATGTGACATTGGGCCCATTTGAAGCATTCGGCAGCATCTGCCAGGTGAATGCTGGGCCCATCCAGGTCAATCGGTAGCACCACTCAGAAGTGACATTGGGCCCATTTGAGGCATTCGGCAGCATCTGCCAGGTGAATGCTGGGCCCATTCAGGTCAATCGGTAGCACCACTCAGATATGACACTGGGCCCATTTGAAGCATTCGGCAGCATCTGCCAGGTGAATGCTGGGCCCATTCAGGTCAATTGGTAGCACCACTCAGATGTGACATTGGGCCCATTTGAAGCATTCGGCAGCATCTGCCAGGTGAATGCTGGGCCCATCCAGGTCAATCGGTATCACCACTCTGAAGTGACACTGGGCCCATTTGAAGCATTCGGCAGCATCTGCCAGGTGAATGCTGGGCCCATTCAGGTCAATCGGTAGCACCACTCAGATATGACACTGGGCCCATTTGAAGCATTCGGCAGCATCTGCCAGGTGAATGCTGGGCCCATTCAGGTCAATCGGTAGCACCACTCAGAAGTGACATTGGGCCCATTTGAAGGAATCGGCAGCATCTTCCAGGTGAATGCTGGGCCCATTCAGGTCAATCGGTAGCACCACTCAGAAGTGACACTGGGCCCATTTGAATCCATCGGCAGCATCTGCCAGGTGAATGCTGGGCCCATTGAGGTTAATCGGTAGCACCACTCAGAAGTGACATTGGGCCCATTTGAAGCATTCGGCAGCATCTGCCAGGTGAATGCTGGGCCCATTCTGGTCAATCGGTAGCACCACTCAGAAGTGACACTGGGCCCATTTGAAGCATTCGGCAGCATCTGCCAGGTGAATGCTGGGCCCATTCTGGTCAATCGGTAGCACCACTCAGAAGTGACACTGGGCCCATTTGAAGCATTCGGCAGCATCTGCCAGGTGAATGCTGGGCCCATCCAGGTCAATCGGTAGCACCACTTAGAAGTGACATTGGGCCCATTTGAATCCATCGGCAGCATCTGCCAGGTGAATGCTGGGCCCATTCAGGTCAATCGGTAGCACCACTAAAAAGTGACATTGGGCCCATTTGAAGCATTCGGCAGCATCTTCCAGGTGAATGCTGGGCCCATTCACATCCATCAGTAGCACCACTCAGACATGATATTGGGCCCATTTGAAGATATCGGCACCTGACCACTAGTTGAACCCTGGGCCCACGGTAATCTATTTACAATGTTTTCCTGTATGCTAATTGGCCCACCCGAGCAACTTGGCAGTTCTAACCAATGGGCCCATCCATGATTTACGTTCTCTTTTATTGCATGGGCCCACGTGGTTTTTACCGTAATATTCGGTCTATTTGCAAGTGGGGTTTTACATACACATCGTGCATACTTCACACCATTATGTGTAATGGCGGCCCAAGGGGGGTGCGGGATTGCAGTGAGATATAGGACGTACATTCTTCTCATAAGGGCGATAGGGACAGGGGGGGGGGTCTTTACATAAGCATGCCCCTATCTAAATATAGTAATATTTTCTCGGGCCTACTAAATATGGTAACCGACACCGTCAAGTGAGCGACATCACAATTCTCATCGTCGTCCACCAGACTGTTACACACCTCCAACATGAGTCAACCTCCTACTCCCATTTCCATGCTCCAGGCTCCCGCAACTATTACCTCCAAGTCCTCTTCCAATATCGAAGGAATCTTTGATGCCGATCAGGCTCTCAAGTCGTACAAGAAAAAGACCAAGAACGATCTTAAGAAACATGATCTCTTCAAACAACTCGAAGCATGCGATTCTCCCGCTGCCATTCTCGCCGTCTTTCAAGCTGCCCAGTTTGATTTCTCTTCGACTACCGGCGATGACAGGTTGCGCACAGCATCGATAGTAAAGTATACATCGTGAAGCGTTCGTAATCAGTCTCGTCTTCGCTGATAGTCGAGTATCTAACCCGATCACAGGGAACCAATTACGGGAAAACCTTAGAAAGTGGCAATCTCCACCGGATCCATCCACGACTCACAACATCGTTGGTGATCGTCCACATGAGGGAACCGCGGAGTGGTTCTTTGAAGGCAACCAATTCGAAAACTGGAAAGCGACTGGTTCCCTGCTGTGGATTCACGGGAAACGTACGTTTCTTTTATCTGTGACTTCGCCTCTTCGGTGATCTTATGGACCGCACGTTTCGCAGCGGGCTCTGGGAAGAGCGTCCTATGGTTCGTCGCTCCTCACACCATGCGGCATTGGGAACCTTATGATTGTGGAGCAGCTCCGCAATCATCAACGAGGTCACGACCCTCTGCGAGGCCGGATCCGCTTCGATGGTGTATTTTTATTTTGACTTTCGGGATGTCGACAAGCAAGCCCACCGCAACCTTCTCCCGTCACTCCTCATCCAACTCTCTACGACTCATACACATGCACACTTGCTCACTTGCACCTCAACGTACCCGCATCGCTCAGACCTCGCAAGTCCAGTTCCTGGGTGGGGATGAAAGCCCAACTAGTGAATGGCAGTACCTGGGCGGGTACGGGTACGGGAATTTGACCCTCACGAAACCCGTACCCGTGGTCACGGGTCACGGGTTTCGCACAGACCGCCATTGTCATCCGACGCTCACTCGACTGCGTTGCTTGGCCCAGGAAACCCTCAATTAAAGAAGCTAAGTCTTTTTTCTTTCTCTTATCCTTTTAGCTAAGTAACTAGTACATGTTTTTCTTTCTTTATAGGTTCCAACCACGTTCTCGGCGCTGCCTCCACCTCGCGGCGCGCAGGCCTGTAGCTGCCACCTCCATCTTTGGCTTGCAAGTGCCAATTCCATTTTCTTACGGCGCGCAAGAGCTGCCATGCCCCACCGCGACACTACGACACCGGCGTGGCGTGCGGGCCTCGCCAACGACGCTACTTCGACAGCGACGCTACGACTGCGACACGGCATCGCGACGCCACGACTGCGACACGGTGCCGCAACACCACGACTGCGATGCGGCGCCGCAACGCCACGACTGCGACGTGGCACCGCGACGTTACAACAGCGACGTGGTGCTGCGACGCTACAACAGCGACACAGCGCCGCAATGCCATGACTGCGGCACAGCATCACAACACCACGACAACGACACGGCGCGTGGTGCTACGACAGTGACACGCCGCCGCCGCGTGACGAAGACAGCAACACGACGCGCGGCGCTACGACAGCGACACGGCGCCGCGGCGTTACGAAGACAGCGACACGGTGCCGCGACATGGCGAAGACAACGACACGGTGCCGCGGCATGGCGAAGACGGCGACGCGGCGCCGTGACCCTTAGTTTACATGTCTATAGTTACTTACTGTACTATCATACACATGAGTTAATATAACATATCCTGGGTATTTTGAGTGCACGGGTCGCAAGGGTGTAGAACACTTGTGACCCTTGACTGACCCTTACCCGTTTGGACGGGTACCCTTACCCCTCGCTGCGGGTAAGGGTTTCGACGGGTACGGGTACGGGTACAAAAAGAACCCCCCGAGGGTTACCCGGGCCACACACTACTCAAAACTGAAGTCAGAATTCCTATTTTATTCAACCCAAGTTCAAAGGAATCTCGGTATAGGACGACGACTGATGATCTTCACAGTTGCTTGGTAGGCTGTCCAGAACTATTCGGGTATTAGCGCCTGTTAAGCGCCCGAGCACAAAAATCTGCTAATGGCCCACCGGACCACCCTCCCTCCCTGAGGTGGGTATGGGCGCTTAAAATCCCGCACCCCCCTTGTGGCGGCCTGCAAAGCCAAGAATGTGAAGACCGACTTTCGACGCACTGCAGCTGGCTACTCTCATACGTATTTTGATGCAGGCGACATACCCCTGGGAATTCTCTCCAAGTTCCCATCTGACCACGAGATAGCACAGGTTGCTGTACTCGCGTTTGACGAAGCCAGCACCTTATGGGATATCCTAGGTTATTACCATGCTAGTGGTCACGTTACTGTCTCCCCTCATCAGACTGTCACCGAGTCAGCAACACGCATACCAGCGCCCGACGAAGATGGTGATACCTTGGATGAACCCGAAGATGCACCGTCTCAAGCCCCCGATCGCCGTGCTCTACAGGATGCCCTGGACTCTAGCAACCAACTGTCAGGACTTGATAGCCAGGCTCAGGCTCGCCTCAATGAATACACGTATGCGGCAGCATGTCTGAACTTCGCAGACCAAGAGAGGATGTACGTGTCTCAACTTATATAACCCTTGCACCAGTAACAATCCGATTATGATATAGTGAATTGCTTCCAGATGAAGACCCCAATACGCAAGCTGTACTTATGCAACGCGTTTTAGAAATCCTCATGGAAGTCGAGAGTCTTACACCGACTGAACAAGTTCGGGTCCAAGACAACCTCACAAACATTGGTTCACACACCATGGAATCGTCCACTGGCTTATCTGGACAACTAAGGTAAGCTTCGCTTTTCTTGGCTCGACAGTGTTGTTCCTTGTCTCTGATCGTGTTGTCAGCACTCTGGACCCAACCTTGGAGTCCGAGTCATTCAGTGAGCTCTCAACGCTCGTTCACATACGATTCAAGCACCAGTCTGAGGAAGAAGCATGTTCTGTGCGCGTCGCACGGACAGGGTGTTCTCAAGGACTCGGAAAGGTAGCTAGTTCAGATCATGACAAGTCGCCCTTTTCTCACAAACCAAAGGGTGCAGCATCCCCGCCGGACTCAGAGCGGCAACAACTTTCACGGAAAATTAATGAGATAGTCAGAGCTAGTTCTGAGTTGGCGCAGACAGGAAGCACAGGCTTGAATCGTCGCAACCGGTGGACCACTGAAAGGGCTGCTGCGGGCTCCTTCCTGGCTGGCAGCGACTCCATGGCGTCTGGGAACACTGCAAATGCCCAGGCCGCTGCTCGAAGATCGGCAAACAGTGTGAGTAGCTTTGTACTGCTCGTTTTATGACAAGAATTACTCAATCTGAGTCTTCACATAACAGATTGTGAAACTGCGGGCCAACGCATTTGCATCACTCAAGAACGCGGAATCTCTGGCATCGGCTAAGATTGGTATTCTTGTTTCCCTCACAAACGGGTGTTTTGGTCTTGCTGTGGTCAACGACAATCTCGCATTGGTGGAAGGTGAGTCTAAGTTATAATCTAACAGTTCTCGCACTCATTATTCCTTCAGTACTTATGATGTACGAAAAGAGTGGTGCTAAGAACGCAAAACACTCGTGGACTTCATCGACTACATCAATTGGCGCACTCTCTTTCCTTGGAGTGCGGTGCTATCAGCACATTCGACAGCGCCAATTTCGAACCATGGAGTGCATGGCGACACGGACCATGTATTTCACACATCTCCCCTCACTCGCGTTCCTTTGCATGGTACCACCGAGTATGGTTCGCCGGTCCACTGCAAGCAACTTCCTTGAGCTCCTCCCAGGACTTTTCGAAAACATTTTCCGAGACCTGAGTTCTGACCGTCAGGCAGTTCTTATGGCAGTCAGGGGCCTTTTGAGGCCTTCGCGCAGAAATAGGGTTGAAGGCGACGCGATTGATGACGCAGGTGACTAGGGACTTCTTAGACGTATGTATGTGGTTGCGCAAGTATTTTACAGGTAGCAGGATTTTTTTTACGATTTTTATTGAATTATTACGATTTTTTTACACTCCCTAGAGGTCGGGTACAAAAGTCCACCCATGTCACGGGTGCTGGGCCACTGCCGGGTACGATGTCCACCTATGAGGGCCCAAATTGGGCCAGTTCCGGTCAACCCCCGAGGGCCAAAATCGGCCAAAATCCATACCCGACCTTATTCGGCATTATCGGGGGGCCTGACGTTCATCGAATCTTTCCACAGCCCGGCCGGTCCGCTTTCAAGGCACTTATACCAGTATGGACGAGTACGAAGAGGGATATCGGCTGCTGGACAAGAGACGGTCCAATGGTGGACCGGTTCTTCGATGTGTTGGGGATAAACATCAGGAAAACAAAATGTTACTAGTGGGCACTAGCCGAGACTAGTGACACCCAAATATATTGTCACTAGTTTCCCCTAGTTACCACTAGTTAAGCTAGTTAAATCTGGTTTTGCTGATGAAGCGGAAGGCGATGATAAGGAGGAAGGCCCAGACGAAGATGGTCTGCATGGGTGGCGGGTCTCGTGAATGGTGATAAAGAAGATCCCACCAGCCGAGAGTGAGGGCAAGACCGATAAGGTTCATAACACGGACGGGGCTGTGGCGGCGGGATGACTCGCTCTCATCGGGGTAGTACCCCGTCGACGACGAGCGCTTCGGCATCACCATAGGGAAGGGTCTACTTTTCGTTGTCTACCGATGCAGAGGAGTGGGTTGACTTCTTCTCGAGGGCGGCTATGGGAACAGCAGGGGAGGCCATTTTTACTACAAACAGAGACAGGGAGTGACTCAGAAGGGACGGTGATGTCGGTAGAAAACATGACAATATATAAAGTTGCACGGGGGAGGCGAGCAGCGTCCATCGAGCAGCGTCCATGTGCTTTGTGTCGAGTAGCGGAAAGCGGACCGGGCTGGCAAGGCAAGGACGCGTTGAGGAAGAGGGGCGTCCTTCCACCTTTCACTGAACCACTAGTATGACTCGGACTACGTCTTGGGCAAAGTACATCCTCCCCCAGTTCAAAATGGTCCCCAAGAATGCATCCAGGGACGAATTCCATTTTGCCTATACCAAGCTCCTGAGCACCCTCTTTCCATGGAACACTGATTATTGTATCTTTCCCCGTGTGCCAGGCTCACACCAGTCAGCCTCCTTCCACCAATTTTGGTATGAGGTCCAATTCAATCAGAAGCCAGTCTTTCTATTGGATCTGAGGCGACCTGGAGACCTCCGATACAGCCTCAAGCGTCATGAAGCTGACTATCAGATCCGAAAACGCATGGAGGCTTTGAGGGGTTAGTCACATCACTGATGGTTTGGGTACGGTACTAACTGCCTTCAATTTTAAGATGAATGTCCCCTGCCTGTTCTTCATGCTGTCAGTGCATTTGGAACTAGGCTGCGCTTCTATAAGATGCATCACAATCAGTCCATTGAGCCCCTTATTCCTGCCCATCCCGAGCGTGTGACAGAAACAGCATCACGGAATTGCTGGGACTCTGATATCCTCGAGAAAGAGGGAGAGAAGAGAATTAAAAGTGTGGTAAAGGAGATAAATCGGGCGCATGCCACACTCTCTGAGTCGCATCAGCTTGAAACTCCTAGTGTACCGACATAAATAGCACTGTACTTTTTATCGCAATATTCATATTCGTGGGCGTTGCATATACTTGCTCACACAGCTCACCATACATTTGCAACCGACTTACGCCCGACTTTCCCTCTACATCTGACATGTACATCACATCTATCTCCACCCCCAGGCACTCACTGTATATTTAGCCGTATTCGCAACCAATTCACGCCCGTCGTTCGTGCACACTCTGCATATGTCGTGTCTCCACCACGAATATGCGCATGTTGGCTCCTCTTACTCCCATGTGCCAAGCGTGTGCTTGATGTGATGGCCATCGAACTCGAAGCCAAGCACCGTGGTACTACTATGAAAAGGAGGCAAAGGTAAGGAACGTGATGACCCACTGAAGTAATTGAGAGATCCATGCACGCTACAGCGGAGACAAACCAAGGTGGCCGCGGACAGATGCTTCCCGTTCAGTACGTCCCATCTGGGATGCCGCCAGGACACAGTGGAATTGAGTGCCCAGTACGTGGCATCTTTTCGGGAAACCAAACCCATTATGGGGTGGGTGAGTGCGAGGGAGATGGTGTCATGCATGCTGGACTCGGGCCCCTTCTGCGACAGTCTTTCAACACGTCTTCCTCATTGCGCTCACAAATGAGGGCGAATGTCTCGTCAAGCGCCTTCCTTGCTTCGGTTGAATCTGGGTCTTGTTCGAGGACGGAGGGTGGCCGGCGAGGGACAGGAGAGTGAGAACGTTGCAGAGAGTCTGGCCGTCGACAATGAGACCGAAGACGGCACTCTTGGCGACGCTTCCACGGGCGCGTCCTTGGGGTCCTCACCAGTCAACGATGACTCTTCGCATCACGGGCTCATCCCAACTCTGGCACGCGGAGCATGCTGATGGCAATCGATGCAGGAATACTCATGATACAGCAGTGATGAAGTTCTGAGCTTGAGACCCAAGCTTATATCGGCGCTCAAGATGGGACTCGCGATGGTGGAAAATTATTGAATATGGTTCAGGAAAGTCCTTGCCGTTCACAGAAATGCCTACCAGAGGTCATGACAAAGTGGATTTCAGACTCGGTCATGTTGTCCACGAAGGGCCTCACCAAACATGCTACGACGACTGCGGCCGCCCCGGTACCAACCACGTTCACCCCCTTAAAGAAGAACCAGGCAAGATCCATTGCATGGCGCCGACGTAATACAGCATCTGCACGAACGCAATGAAGATTGACAATGGAGAGCTACAATAGTAGGAGAGGCACAGCCTGAGGGGTCCCGTCGTCGCATACAAAGAATCAGTGCTTTGTGTCCACGTCGAAGGCGGCGCAGACGAGGCCCTGTGCAACGAAGTCAGAGGCGAGTCGCAAGCCATTTGAAGGTGTGGAAGCCAGCGCTGGATTTGAGCACGAAGAGGGCAATCACCTGTTGGATGAGGAGACCGACAATAACGATCCGTCATTCAATGGCTGACCGCCGGTTCCTCGGTGGCCCAGAAACCAAGCTGGAACCAATGAGTCCCACAACGGAAGCGCGCGATCGCCATATTTCGTGCCCTAAGGGGTAAGAGAAAGGGCAGATCAGCGAGTCGGGTAGGGGAACGAGGTCCGTAGGTGACGCGGGGTACAATACACGTACGTTCTCGACTTTAAGGCCAAAAGTGGAGACGAATCGCGGCGACGGATAGCCAGCCCAAGGTGAAGCGGATGTATTTAGGGGATACGGAAGAATGGCTCCGTACAGGGACCCATACCACTCGGCGAGGCGGGTGACGACGGAGTTGTGGATAAAGCGGAAGGCGATGATAATGAGGAAAGCCCAGGAGAAGATGGTCTGCACGATCATCATGGCGAGTCTCATGAATGGTGTTAGAGGAAGAGGAAATCCACCAGTCGGGGATGAGGGCATTCCGACGAGGTTCACAACGCGGACGAGGCTGTGGCGGCGGGATGACTCGCTGTCATCGGGGTACAATACTGTACTTTCGAGGACGAGTGCTTCGGCGTCTCCATGGAGACATTGTGGATTGTCATCGTCGACCGAAGGAGAGGAATAGCAGAGGACTCCTTGGAGTGGGAGGTGGCGAGTCCTGGTTGCCGAGGCAAAGAAGGGACGGTGACGTCACAGTCGTAAGCAGATAGAGACCAGCTGGGTTTGGGGAGGCGTGAAGCCACGTTGCCAGTAGTGCAGGCCTTCGCGGGGCACATAACTTCGTATACAGGTCTGCCTGGATCGGGGACGCGTCGCTACGAAGTAGCTAAGTGCGCGCGAAGGTGCGGTACGCTGGGGAACGATGGGAACCACAGGGACTAGTCCCTACAGAGCTCTAAACCCGAGGGAAAGGGAACTGGAATTACAGCGTGGGGGTAGATACAGGAAGTGTATATATACTGTAGGGAAACAGGGAATATATAAAGTTGAGTTCACAGAGCAACCAAGCGAGGCAAGGCGAGGGGGGAAAGCCTGAACTTGAAGGTCCAAAATCGGCCGATGCGCGGGAATGTCCGGTCCGCCAGAGCAAGTAACTAAAATGCACAAAAGGACCGTTTTACATGCCAGCCGTGCACTCGGCGTATTAGCGGTGGCAAGAACATGATTTTGATCAGTCTGGAAAGGGGTGTGGAGAGGGGTGTCTTTTCTAATACGAACCACCACTGACTGTGACTATCTATGCCTTTGGCAAAAGCAATCCTTTCCCAGTTCCGAGTTCAAATAGCCCTCAAGAATCCCTCCAGGGCCGAGTTCCATGGGCCCTATAACAAAATTATATATTCACTCTTTCCAGCGGACACCGACTTCACTATCTTTCCTCATTTTTTGCCAGAGGTTCAAATTGATGATAGACCTGTGTTTCTGTTGGAACTAAAGCGACCTGGAGACCTCCAATGCAGCCTCAAGTGCCGTGAACTTGAAGCTGACCAACAGATCCGAGAACGCATGAAGGTACTAAGGGGCAAGTCATCATCACTGATCATTTGAGTACAGTACTAACTGCCTTTGATTCTAAAGGTGAATGCCCCCTGAAACATGCCTGTTCTTCGAACTGTCAGTGTGTTTATGCATCTTGAGCCCCTTAATTCCCTTATTCCTGCGCATCCCAAGCCTCGAGAAACTTGAAGGAGAGGAGAGATTGAAAAGTGTGGTGGAGGAGATGATGCACGTCTTTGCTGCAGTAAAGCACCTAGCATAACTGCTCACTAAACGTTTGCAACCGACTTATGCACAACATTCCCTCTGTATCTGACATGTACATCACATGTATCTCCACCACTGTATATTTAACCGTATTCGCAACCAATTCACGCCCGACATTCGTGCACACTGCACATGTCGTGTCTCCACCATGAATATGCACGTGTTAGCCCCTCTTGCTCCCATGTGCCAAGCGTGTGCTTGATGTGATGACCATCACTCGAAGCCAAGCACCGTGGTACTACTACGAAAAGGAGGCAAAGGTAAGGAACGTGATGGTCCACTGAAGTAATTGAGAGATCCGTGCACGCTGCAGCGGAGACTGGCCAAGGTGGCCGCGGACAGACGCTTCCCGTTCAGTACGTCCCATCTGGGATGCCGCCAGGGCACAGTGGAATTGAGTGCCCAGTATGCAGCATCTTTTCGGGGAACTAAACCCATTATGGGTGGGTGAGTGCAAGGGAGATGGTGTCATGCACGCTGGACTCGGGCTCCCTCTCAGAGTCAGGGGCGGCAAGCAATGGGCGGATAGTCTTTCGACATGACGGACTCGTCTTCCTCATTGTGCTCACAGGTGAATGTCTCGTTGAGCACCCTCCTTGCTTCGGTCGAGTCTGGATTTTGTTCGAGGATGGAGGATGCCGGCGAGGGACAGGAGAGTGAGCACATTGCAGAGAATCTGGCCGGCGACGACGAGACCGAAGACGGCACCATCGGCAACGCGTCCACGGGCGCGTCCTTGGGGTCCTCACCACGGTCAATGATGACTCTTCCACGCATCAGGGGCTCATCAAACTCTGGCACGCGGAGCTTGCTGATGGAAATCGACGCAGGAATACTCATGATAGGGCAGTGATGAGGTCCTGAGCTGGGACACCCGAGCCTTATATAGGCGCTCAAGGCGGATTCTGACGAAACCCGCGATGGTGGAGAATCCTTGAACGGTTCGGCACCAAGGCAAGCCCATGCCGTTCACAACAATACTTAACGGTGGTCACAACAAGGTGGATCTCAGACTCGGACATGATGTCCACGAAGTGACTCGCCAAACCTGCTGCGACGACTGCGGCCGCCACGGCACATTCACCGCCTTGAAGAAGAACCAGGCAAAGTTCTTGATGGTCCACTACATGACGCCGAGGTAATACAGCATCTACAAAAACACAATGAAGCTGACAATGGAGAGCTACAATAGTTGTAGGTGGCGAGTGAGAGGCACAGGGGTCCCGTCGTCGCAAAGATGACATGTTGACAAAGAATCAGTGCTTTGTCTACGTCGAAGAAGGCGGCGCCGACGAGCCCTGTGCAACGACGTCGGAGGCGAGAGTCGCAAACCATTTGAAGGTGTGGAAGCCAGCGCTGGATTTGAGCACGAAGAGGGCCTTGAAGAGGGCAATCGCCTGCTGGACGAGGAGACCGACAATAACGATCCGCTATTCAATGGCTGACCGGTTCCTCGATGCCCAGAAACCAAGCTAGAACACAATGAGTCCCGCAACGGAAGCGCGCGGTCGCCACTTTCGTGCCCTAAGGGGTAATAGAAAAGGCAGATCAGCGAGTGGGGCAGGGAAACGAGGCGCATAGGTGACACGGGGTACAACACGTATGTTCTCGACCTTAAAGCTAAAAGCCGAGCCGAACCACGGCAATGGATAGCAAGCCTAGGGCGAAACAGATGTATGTAGGGATACGGAAGAGTGGTTCCGTAAGAGGGACCCACACCGCCTCGACGGGGCAGGCGACGACGGTGTTGTGGATCAAGCGGAAGGCGATGAGAATGAGGAAGGCCCAGGCGAAGATGGTCATGACACTGGTTGCGGGTCTTGTGAATGGTGATAGAGGAGATCCATCCTTGGATCCATCAGTCGGTGCGAGGATGAAGGCAATCCGACGAGGCTCACGGGACGACGAGGCTGCGGCGGCGGGATGCGTCTGTGAAAAGGGACAGGACAGTGACGTCACAGTCGGTAGCGGTGGCAAGGACAGGGTAGATAGGGGTGTCCTTTCTAATACCTGAACCACCACTGACTGAGAGTATGCCTTGGGCAAAAACAATCCTTTCCCAGTTCCAAATGGTCTCCAAGAACCCCTCCAGGGCCGAGTTCCATGGGCCCTATAACAAAATTCTATATTCGCTCTTTCCAGCGGACACCGACTTCACTGTCTTTCCTCGTTTTGTGCCAGACCGTGACTCGGCCCCCCTCCGCCGATTCGGGTATGAGGTCCGGCTCGACGATAGACCTGTGTTTCTTTTGGAACTCAAGCGACCTGGAGACCTCCGATACAGTCTCAAGCGCCGTGAAGCTGACCAAGAGATCCGAGAAAGCATGGAGGTGCTGAGGGGCAAGTCATCATCACTGACCATTTGAGTACAGTACTAACTGCCTTTGATTCTAAAGGTGAAATCCCCCTGCCTGTTCTTCACGCTGTCAGTGCATTTGGGACTGGACTCTGCTTCTATAAGATGCATGACTCGGACAATCAGCCCATCGAGCGCCTTGATTCCCCTATTCCTTCCCATCCCAAGGGTGCGACAGGTACAGTACCACAGGAATGTTGGGCCATTGATATCCTCGGGAAAGAAGGAGAGGAGAGATTCAAAAGTGTGGTGGAGGAAATAAAAGAGGCCTCGCTGCTACACCAGTAAAATGCATTAAACACCTTGCATAGCATTTATAGACCGGTGACCGTTCGCTCTATGAGGCCTATATGAGGTGCCAGGCCTGCCAGCTGCCCGATAGAGCAGAGGATCCTCCAGTCGCTTGCGACTCCTCAAAAATCCTCATTTGAATGGCGGTTACGAGTCTACTAGCATTACTTCCTTGCTACATTTGCAAGTGACTTACGCCCGACTTTCCCTCTGCTGCTCTGCATCTGCCATACTGGGGGTCGACTTCATCCCCTCAAACCTTGACGCTAATATAGTGGCACCTGGCACTTCGGGGACGTGCAGACGAATGTCAACGGACATGAAACGCCGTCTAAATTGTCCTGTCGATAACCGTTCCTTCATTTCGGTGGCCATAACAGAACCGGAAAGCCACAGTCAGTACCATTCACGGTGGAGATGGAGTGTCCCTCTTCCTTGAGCTTTAACTGTTCCGACAAAAGCTGCAATTTTTCCAAAATCTCCTGTATCGTGAGGTTGCGCGAGAACCCTCAGGTCCCGAGGAATGGCTGTAGTACTGCATTTACGATGAGGTGGAAGAGGAGGGAGGCAGGATATGGGTCAGACTCGGAGGCAATAATGGTGTCTGAGGGACGTTGACCAGAGTTGCAAAAGCTATCAAGGTCAATGTCTCCTCCACATCATGGCAGGAACAAACACTCTGGAGGATGACCGAGCCGGCCGTCATGCAGATGAAAAGAAAGCAAGCCAGAACGATCTGATGATGGCAACTGTCACTTGGTACTTTTTGGTTGATGTATACTATGACCAGTTGAAAAGCTTTATAAAAAACGACACACATAGACGACCGAATGGAGCGAACTTTGGGTGTCGCCTGTACATACAGTATGCGTCAATAGACTGCTTCGATTTAGCCCGCCCGCGCGAATGCCGATCACATATCTGTCAGGGTCTGAAAACGTCGGAGTGCTGTCGACCGGAGGACAAGATTGGCGATGGTGACATAGGTACGCTTCATGAAACATATCGCGGGCATCACAGTGAGTGATAACAAACAACACAAATCTGGTCACATTAACACATGTCCAAAAAACACTCGGATTCTCAAAAACATTGTTCCCTTCTTCGCGTATCGGGTGGGTCGTTGGTTAAGTTCAAGTTTTATTTTTTTTTACTTGCTCGCCGTTGTGTCCTGGAGCTGGAGGGCGAAAAGCGCGCATATATGTCATTCGCCGAGTTGGAGGATATCGCACAAAGGAGGAGACGCACCACCTCGATCCAGTACCCGTCCGGGTCCAGGATGAACGCGATATGTCTCATCCTGCCGTCCGTGAGGCGCTTCTTGAACGGCACGCCGAGCCGCTCGAAGCGCGCGCACGCCTCCTCGACGTTGGCCACGGTGATGGCGATGTGGCCGAACCCCTGCGGGTCGGCATTGCCAGAGTGGTATGGCGTCGCGTCCAGCTTCTCCGTGCCGTGATTGTGCGTAAGCTCGAGGATGCCTGCAAAGAACTTGTCGTGAGACCCGTGGCGGTAAGGGGGAAAGTCGCGCACCTTCGCGATTGAGACGGTCTGCCTTCTTCTCGGCATCGGTGGCCTTGCCGCCAGAGCGGTCAAAGGCGAGGAAGTAGAGCGTGAAGTCACTAAATTCGAGTTCTGTGCCACGAGGTCGGTGACCCGAATCGATCGCGAGATGATAAGCGCTCACTGTCGATAAAATCCATCCCTATTATCTGTAAGAAGTAAGAATTGTGAGTTGAGAAATGATAATCATCGATCTTGATATAGGACATGCGTCTGTATAGAATGGAAGTGAAATCTTGGGATCTTTGATCCGCAGCATTGTATGATTGAACTAGGAGTAAAAACAAGTTGAGCGTTGCGACTTGGGCGTCGCTCAAATGCTACGACAAACTTGCCTTGTAACTAGCAGTCTCCTCTGAGTAAGGCATGTTGGATGACGGTGGGAGTGTGGAGTGGAATGAGTGATCGCACTTGGGAAGCCATCTTATCTAATCGCGTTGTGTGTGAAAGAACCGAAGTGCAGCGTGGTGCAGCGTGCGTCGGCTGCTAGACTCAGACCCCCGGTCACAGTAGCACATGACACGGTGATGGACACTCCGCCGCCGTCTCCACAATCTTCACCATCAGCGTCCGAGCATAGACGTAGCGCGTCAAGGTCGGGTTCTGACGGATCGCAGAGGAATCACGTTTCCAAGTTTGGACATAGGTAACTTAGACCAAGAGTAGTGTGACTGCGTGTGATATATCAGGTTGTTGTGTATTGGAAGTCTGCTAGAGAAGCTCACCGAGCTCTGGAGAGTATCGTCGTTGAGTTACGTGCATGCTGACGCGACCCGTGCCGCCTACGTGACGCGTTTGTCTGTTGATTGACTCGTACACGTGATCCAACCCCGACTATGCTCAGCTCATCTCAATCAACGTTAAATCGACTCTTCGACCTTCTTCGCCCCTCTCCGACGCTCTTCCCATTGCACTCTCCTCCTCCCTCCTCCCTCCCCCCTCCCCCTCCGCCACGGCTTTCAACGTGAATGTGGTCTCCAATAACACACATCCCCCCGCCCCTTTCTGCACGTCCTCCCCCGAAATGGCTCGATAGCGATGATGACTTTGAGCACGAGCCCGCTCTTATCAGCGACGATGCCCTCTCCTCCGGCTGCTCTCGCGCTCCCTCTCTGGCACCTCTGGACTCGGAAGATCCGCATATTGACATCGTCTCCTCTCCCGTGCAAGATACTTTCTTCCGCGCTTTCCCGTCCTCCCGTGCCGCCCCTCTTTCGAGGTACAACAAACCCCACCCGTCCAACCACGCAAAATCCCCCACAACGCGCGAGGATGTCGCCGCTGCGCTCCTTGCTCTCCGCGCACAACCACGCTTGAGTTCATCCCGACCCGTACTCCCAAACGTTTGGACGCAACCGGCGGCGGAAACGCAGCAGCAGCACCCTACTGCACGCCGCTCACGCGTCATCTCCCCATCCCTGCGCAATCTCGTTTTGCCCCGCACACCATCACCTCCTCCGCGACGGGCCCCTCTCCCGATGACTAATGACTCCCCTATTATCGATAGGCACAAGGCTGCTCCTTTAGCGGCGCATACAGCTCCACCGCAACGCACTCCGGCTTCTTCCCCACTCCCCCCATCCTCTCCGTTCGCAGAGGACGATGAGTATGAAGGCTCAGCGCCCACACGATTCCATTCTCTGCCTTCTCCCAAACCGGAGCATCTCCCGGTATGTAAAAATTCCTTGCGATCTTTTCTCTCTACCATTCTTTTTCTCAGTCCCGTCTTCTCGGGACCATCCACCTGATCCTTACTGATCCATTCGCGCGACACAGGTTCATATTCCCCCGAATAATTCGGAGATCGAGGAACCAACATGCCTGTCACGAGATCGAGAATCCAAAGAAGACAACATTGATTCACATTCGATTACGCGCGAGGTGATTACAGCAACGTCGCATGGGGTGAGTTTCATTTCTTATCGCTATCTGTTTCTATTCCAAGCCATTTGATGTGCTTTTTGTTACAGCTTTCGCTTGTTCCGGAAGGTACCCCAGATGAACGACCTCTCGTACACGAGCGCCATCCTAGTGCTCCACTCCTGCCTCTTCCATCTGACACGTGTGCTCCAATTTTCCTTGATGGACCAGTAGACTCTTCCTTAGTCCCCGTCCTCGGTCCCACGTCAGTCCCGTCTTCCCCCCAGACACCATTGACAGGACCCGCCGACGAATGCGCGCGGCAAAGCCCCAAGCAGCCACTTCCCCATGCTTCTGTACCTCCGACCCCAACGTTGCCGGCAGCGGCGCCACCGATGGACAATGCCAGTCTCATCCCGCACATCACGGACCCGGATGCATATGCCGTCCCATCGCAGTCCCGTGCCACCTCGCCCGTGCCGACCGCCTTGGACCCGGACCCAGATTCGTGCCTGGATCATGACCTTGACGAGCACCGCAAAGCGTCGCCTAGCCCTAGTCCCCAACGCGGCCACCCCGCATCTTCCCCACTAAGCTCCCCGCCCTCGTCGCCGTCTCCCGAGAAACAGCGGCGCAGAACCCTATCACCGCCTCCAGCGCCGTGCTCTGCGGGCATGAAACGCCTTTCCCCCGACGATCGCGATGTCGACGCCGACACGGACATCGTCGACCAGGCATCAACGACATCCGCCGCACCTGCACGTACCCGTTCAAAGCGGCGGCGGAGGGACGCCAACGCGGACGACAAGCCCTGGCGCGACCGCAAGAAGCAAGCCCACGCTCCTCTCAACTCGCCTACCCCCACTCACCCCGCACCCACCCCGTCTCCCGACTCGGACACACCAGAACCCTGTCCGCATCCCGCGCTCCTCGGCCTCCTCCTCGAGACGCTCGCGCTCTCGCGCGCATCCTCGCTCACGCAGAGCGCGCTCGTGCGGACCAATCCCGACCTCGCGCCGACCTCTTCCCCGTCCTCCTCCGCGATGCTGGCGACGACGCTGAGGTGGGCCGTGCATGCTCGCGTGCTCGGCTGCGTGCGCTCGTCCGGCGAGGCGCTCCCTCCCTCGTACTTCTATGACCCTACCATGGACCCCGATCACGAGCGCGGCGATCTCCTGCGGTGCTTGATGCCCCGTGCCGGCAAGCGCCGGGAGACGATGAAGTACAAGCAGTATTATTGGGCGCCTGTTGTCGTCGGGAGGGGCCGCACGAGGACATGGGACGTTGATTGGGAAGAATGAGTGCGCACATGATTGGTTCCAAGCGACTTTTAAGTTATTGCTGTTATTTTCGCGTTCTTGTTGCACAGTTTTGATACAAAAAGTGTAGCCAATCAACCATACTAGTAGTGTTGTATATACAATGCCAGATGTTTTTGTTCCCGTAATCAGAGGGAAAAAAGGACGTCATGTTGGCCATAGAGCGTATGCAAGCATGGCTGGTTCATAGCAACTCGTACATGGCACAAGCACATAATAAACACTACTTGTCGGTTCCCCTCTTTTAATCCCATCCTGCTGGCTGTGGTTCTGCACCCCACTGTGACGCATTGGCAGCCTCTGCTGCCCAATCACCGCCAGCCCCAGGGTCCGCAGCCCAGTCGATGGCTAGAACAGCTATCCGTCAGCAGGACGAACTTTCCAAAGCCATATTTTGGTACTTACCACCACCCTCGGCAGCAAGCGCAGGATTGATGCCACCAGCAACAGGTGCGGAGGGGACATCCCAATCCGTGACGCCGGGTGCGGCATCGGTTTCCCCAGCCGCGGTGGCCTTGGCCGCTGCCTCTTCTTGTTGTTGCTTCTCGACCTCCTCAGGGTCACGGTAGAAGAACATGTCGACCATGACGTTCCAGCCGTCCTGCGTGCGAGGGATGGTGCCGCGCAGGCGGAGCACCTCGCGCGCAAGCAGCCACCAGATGAGGCCGATTGCGTGACGCGCCTTGTTGTTCGTCGGAATCGCCACGTCGACATACTTGAGGGGCGCGTCCGTGTCAGCGAGCGCGATGACGGGGATGTTGACATAGGACGCCTCGCGGATCGCTTGGTGATCGACGCGCGGGTCGGTCACGATGATCAGGCGAGGCTCCTTGAAGGAGCGGGTGATGTAGTTGGTGAAAGAACCGGGGGTGAAACGTCCTGCGATCGCTTGTGCGCCGGTGTTGGCGGCATACTTAAGCACCGCGCGATGGCCGTACGGCCGTGCGGATATCACACAGACGTCGTTCGGGTTCTCGATAGCGGCAATAATTCGAGCAGCAAAGACGAGCTTCTCCCATGTCTTTCCAATGTTGATGATGTGGATGCCTGTGTCAGACACCTCTTAGAAAGGGAGCCTGAGGTGTAGTCACGAGTACGCTCACCGTCTTGCCTCCTCTTCCAGACATAGGGTTCCATCTGCTTGTCACAGTTCTTTGTGCCAATGTGGCACTGTGCAGCAAGGAGGAGTTGTATGTCCTCCTCCGTCGCACTCAGAATAGAGGGAAGTTTTGAAGACATGCTGGGCCTGTCGCCATAACGTGTATATCAGCATCCGAGATTACACCAAGCCATCCACCCCCGGAACTGAACCATTTAGGTCCGTTTTTGCACTAAACGAGGGGTACGGCAGGAGATCACACACCGTTGACGTGGTTTGGATGGCCGAACGCGTTGACGACGTTCGAGAGCTTTTTTTGTCGGATCCTACGGGCGGGTGTTGATCACTCACTAGAGTTTGTCCATCGTCGCCTCACACTCATCCTTCCCACGGCCCGGGCCGATTTCCCGCGACCCGGCTTTCGGACCCACGTTCTAGTTATTTTTATCGAGTCCATTTGGAAACAGTTCACCATGACCATGTGGTCATGGTCACGATCCTGTTTGGATCTTCGTATCTTTCTTGGATATATCCTCGGTCCGTCTGTGGGTTTCAGTTTCAGAGTCGCGGTTACCGTCATCTCAAGCTATACCGAGGATCTGTTGCTACCTCGATTCTGACCCGAAACGCACAATAAAAGTACTCCAGTGCCTGGGCCTCTAGCCTTCGGAACCACGGTGGCCCCCTGTAATCATGCGCTACCACAGGTTGTTTGTGCTCTCTGTCCTTACCGCTGCCCCCCTCGCCAGGCTTGCGACGCTCCTCCCATCACCTTGGAACGACATCCATGTGAAGCACACCTGGAATTCCGTCCCGATAAACTGGGAGAGCCTTGGTAACCCTCCCGCTGGAACCACCATCGACTTCCACGTTGCACTCAAGCCTCACCGCGAGAGCGCCCTGATCGACGCTCTCTACGAGGTCAGCAGTCCTCGGCACCCAAAGCGCGTCATTTCCCACACATCTTCGCGTAGGCACGTACTTACGTATGCCTCTGTTCCGTTGCAGATACGGTGCACATCTATCCAAAGAGCAGGTTGCCAAACTTGTCGCGCCGCACCCCGAGACACTCGATCTCGTCAGCTCCTGGTTAGAGCACTATAGCGTGCCGACCTCCTCCGTCTCGACTTCGCACGGGGGCGGCTGGATAACTGTCGCCGGTGTGCCCGTATCCCAAGCCAATGAACTGCTCGGCGCGTCCTACCAGCTCTACCGGCGTACGGGGACGAATGACACCGCCATTCTCCGCACGGTCGGCTATGCGCTCCCCAAAGTGCTACACGCACACGTGAAAACCGTCGTGCCGACGACGAACTTCGCTTCCCTGCACACCCCGCGGCGGAAACCCCACGGGCGCTTCATCAGAGCGGCGACTTCTTCGCTGGCAAATGCGACGTCGTTGTCGAGACGCGCTGATAATGATGACGGCGACGAAGTCACGCCAGAATTCGTGCGCGAGCTGTACAGGACGATAGACTACGAGCCGGCCGCGATCTACAGGAATGCTCTCGGGATTGCGGGCTTCCTGGATCAGTACGCAAGTGAGGATGATCTAACGGCGTTTATGGAAGTAGCTCGCCCCGATGTAGAAGACGCGACATTCGACATCGTGCAGATCAACGGCGGCGGAAACGACCAGAACCACCCCGGCTTCGAGGCGAACGTCAACGTCCAGTACGCACTGGCCATAGCTTACCCGACCCCGCACACCTTCTACAGCACCGGCGGTTCCATGAGCTACGACAACAATCACGAGCCATCCCCAGGTGACATGTTCCTCACGTGGATCAACTACCTGATCGCTCGGGAGAACATCCCACAGACGATCAGCGTGCCCTTTGGTGCAGACGAGATAGATGTCCCGCTGGAATATGCAACGGCCGTGTGTGACCTGTTCGCACAGCTCGGCACGCGTGGCGTCAGCGTTCTCTTCGCGAGCGGGGACGACGGCGTTGGCAATGCTAAGAACTGCGAGGTCAACGGAAAAGTTCAGTTCATCCCTATGTACCCTGCATCCTGTACGTGTGGCATTTTATCCCTCCTTGCAACCAGTATACAATCAGTTGCTTACTACATCGCTACGGTTTTGCAGGTCCCTATGTCACCAGTGTCGGTGGCACAACGGAAGCGGAGGAGATCGGCGCGAGCCTCTCTGGGGGCGGCTTCTTGTTCCACTTTCCTCGCCCCAAATACCAGGAAGAAGATGTTCCCGTCTATCTCGAGCACCTCGGTGACCAGTATGACGGCCTCTACAAGTGCGTTCTCTGCCGTCACCTATTCCTACGTTGTAATTTGTTTGTGCAGCCCCGCCGGCCGTGGAATCCCCGACATCTCCGCGCAGTCTGTTAATTGCGTGACGATCGTCGAAGGCGAAGCCATTCTCGGGGATGGCACAAGCTGCGCGGTACCGGTAGGCCTTTCCTTCCTCATTTCCCTCAGAGTCGTTCATCGCCACCAACGTACAGATCGCGGCTGGCGTAATCTCGCTGCTGAATGACTACCAGATTTCAAGAGGCAAAAACCCGCTCGGCTTCCTCAATCCCTGGCTGTACGGAGACGGCCTCGGGGGCCTCAGCGACATTACATCTGGCTCTAACCCAGGTTGCAACACTGATGGATTCGAGGCCATCGACGGATGGGATCCTGTTCGTCTCGCGAAATTGTGTATCTTAGTTCTCGACGTTGGCTGATTTTGGGCTCCGTAAGGTCACGGGTCTCGGGACGCCAGACTTTGTGGAACTCCAACTTTTACTCCACGAAACAACAATGGTTCCACGGTCCCTGTCGGAAACCAGTAATTCTACACTACAAACCGATTTGGGACGCCAAGGAAAATATGTTGCAACGATTACTCGATCCGTGCAAAACACACCGAAAAGAAACGCAAAAGCACGACGAATTCGACCTACCTTTCAAACTGCCGGGCATAGGGTGAAATGACGGTACAACGGGGTCGCTATATTCGTAGTAGTACGACTTAGGCAGGTATATTCGACGATCTGTCCCCTTAAGGGAACGTAGGCAGCGTGAGGCTGTGCCAGTGCAGGGTGTCTGTGGTGTGCCAGTATACAGTACCTGATTCTCATGCATTCCATTTCATTCACCATTTGAGCCATTTCAAACCAACACTTTGGCCAACGCACGCAACTCGCCGTCGCCAGTTTTACAGCAACCGCCAACCAGGATTCCGCCCCAAACGCTCTTATTCGTCGCGGCGCGTACAATGTCGCCGAGCTGCCCAGCCCACTCGTCTTTCTGCGAGGGGGTCTCCCCGCCGTGCCACCCCCACTTACGTGTATCCATGTCGTACGTCTGACCGCCGTTTGGCTTGAGCACGAGCCAGGGTTTCCCACTGCCGGCAGCAGGGCCAGCGCCAGTCTCCTCCAGAGCGTCGCTCACGGCAGCGACGGCCTTCGCGACATGCGCAACGGCAGTGCAATTGATGCCGAATGCATCTGGGACTGCATAGCGTGCGCCACTACCAGCACCAGCATGCACGTCGCTATCGCCAAAGTACGCAGCGAGCACGTCCCTCGCGCCGAGGCGCCCACCACTGGCGCCCTGCTGCTGCTCGGGAAACTCGCCGCCCGTATACACGGCGCACACCCACCACGGCTTGCGCTCGAAACCATCGTCCTCGAGCGCCGCAACGGCACGGCGTATAGCGCGCACCTCGCGCGCAAGCGGGACTGTCTCGAACGCGAGCGCGTCAATCGAGCGCCACGTCTGCGCATCGGCTGCGTACGCGCGCAGCCGCTCGAGGTGAAACGCGGCGAGCGCGGCCTCGGCCTGCGCCTCTTGTGCGCGCTCGTCCGCGCGGAAGGCGTTGCGGTTCGGGAGCGCGGAGTGCTGGGCGTATGCTTGTGGACCGTAGGGCGGCGGGTAGAAGCCGTCGAACTCGTGTGGGAGGGGCAGCGAGGCGCCGTATGCGGCGAGGGAGAGCGCGATCTTGATGCTGTCGATGGGTACGTGCGACTCAGCGACAAAGCGCCTGCGTGCCTCGGCGGCGAGCGCGACGGATGAGCGCATGAGTCGTATGGCGTCATCCTGCGAATAACCCGCCCTTGCATACGTACTGAACGACCCTTGATACCTACGATAATAAGTGGGAATAAAAGCTCGAAGAAGAAAATTCCTCACGATGCCGTCTCGATAAGGCGTGCGCCGGCTCGTAAGAATAAGAGGTGCGCCTCGATAACAGACTCGGGATTCTTGATCAGAGCTTCCGAGGACCAAAGGGATGAAGCAGTGTCAATTTGAAAGACATCTTCAAGGGTCGATCCCTGTTACCCAACCATTAGCCTATTCACGAGTACAACGGAGACGAGCTAATGCACCAAACCACCGTCAATCAAGATGCGGGGGTCAAAAGGGTAGAGCTTAGAGAGACCAGACATCTCGCTGTTCGAAACAACCAGAATTGATAGGCATATTCATTCCAGCTTACGACGCAAAGATAGTGATAAATGAGGCTGTCTCCAATCCTGGGGAGAAAAAGGCAACTGGTAGCGGCGAGGTTCGAACTCGCGCGGGTTTTCCCCACTGGGAGTCAAGTAACATTTACTTAAATCCAGCGCCTTAGACCACTCGGCCACGCTACCTATCCGCGTTTGGTGCCACTTGATTCTGATAGTCTATCACGGTCTTCCCAAAATATCATCTGGCAATGCTCGGCAATTGCCATCGCAGCGTGCCTCGCCTCGACTCCCCTATCGTTGGCCTCCCTTCCACGCACATCGATGTCCCTCAGGCACTGCCTGACCCAGGAATCCATGAACCCATAGGGGTCTGCATACGGTTTCTCAAGAGGTTTCGCAGCATACAATGCAGGACGGGTAGTGCACATCATAGCTGGTGAGCCGTCAGTCACTCAACATACTCGACCTCTACTTGCACCCACCCCTGCACGAAACCCGATACCGGTGCTCGCCGGTAGTATTGGTGTAGATGGGTATAGGGCTATCCAGTCAGAAACCATTCATGTTCGCTCATCCCCTACATCCCCCCAACAGGGCCAGTTTCTTACCTTACCCAGACCCGCGCTGATGTACCCCTTCTACACCTTTCCGCAAAAGACAGACGCGCTCGATGCCTTCATCCGGTGCCTCTACTGTACAAATGATCTACACACCTGCACCTTCATCTCAGTCGCGCAGTGTTCTCATCTCACCAAAATTCTGACGCTTCCAGGTCGCACAAACAGGCACGCAGCCACTAATCACCATGCTGTCCAGTCTACGGCTCTCGTTCCAACATCCACATGAGCCCCCACCAGCAGGTCCACCGACGCATTCTCGCATGTACTCCCGCACATCCCACCCCGGCAACATTCAAACCCCCACCCTCACGCCGCAGCGCAGGCCGCAGTTGTTACTGCCTCCAGCACACCCCCATGTGCACGTGCGCGCGTGCACATCACATGGTGCACTCTATCTCTGACCCGACGCCGATTGTTGATGGGTCGCTCGGCCGATTTAGCAACCATCGGCGCATGTTTGAACACCTTTAGCCAAGCCCGAGCATGGCTCGCGCGCGGACGAATGAGGCACCGGGGGGCGGTGAAGACTGAAGTGGGCTGCGTGGCAGCAGAAACATGTTGCGTCGCAGATGGCGGCGACCATAACGGTAACGACGACGAAGCCACGAATTTCAGTTCTGAGAAACTTATCACAGTAACTTATGTCACACCTAGTCCATGACAAATATCAAAGTTGTGGTAAGTTACAGTAATTCAATAGTTGCCTTGACTGTCTCGAAGAAAGATAGCTTTAACCGGCTCAAAACCTCCCTCTGCTGCTGCTCCTGAACATGAGTGCATTAGTGTTCCCCCTCCACGCGTCTTTTTTTCTGATCGCCACGCATCTCATCTGTCCTCCTTGAGTCCGAGCTGACACATTCCTAAAAAGGGTCGCTTACCTAATCATCGAACTTGTACACAGGGGTTGCGTGGTTTTTGTCTTGCGCATTCACGTCCGCGCCGTGCTCCAATAATAGCTGTGCGATGGCAATACGATCATCTCGGTGATGCAAGAGGTAACGCGGGCGTTTTGACACGAGGTGTAATGGAGTCTGGCCCTTCGCGTTCTCTGCGGCCACATTTGCACCGGCGTTGAGTAGTACTAGAACCATTTTTTCCCTTCCAACGTAGGATGCCAAATGCAATGGGGTTTGATGGTCGTTATCCGGCATATTTACATCGGTGCCATGCTCCAGTAATAGCTGTGCGACGACAATATGATCTGAGTCATCTTCGGGGTCATACAAGGGCTCGTAACGCCGACGCGGGCCTTGTGATACAATGTGTAATGGGGTCTGTCCCGTGGTGTTCTTCGCGCCACCGTTTGCACCAGCGTTGAGTAGTACCAGTACCATTTGGGCCTTTCCAATGTAGGATGCCAAATGCAAAGGGGTTTGGTTGTCGTTATCCGACACGTTGACATCCGCGCCATGCTCCAGCAATAGTTGTGCAACAAGGAGGATATCGTCATCCCTAGAACAGTAACATCCATCTCCGGCCACTACATGCAATGGGGTTTGGCCCTGGTTGCACTTCGAGTTCGCGGTTGCGCCAGCGTCAAGCAGCACTCGAGCGACTTTGACATTCCCATAGGAGGAAGCTAAACGTAGTGGAGTTATGTTGCGTGCGTCTGACGCATCGACACCCGCGCCGCGCTCCAGTAGTAGTTGTGCAACACGGATACCATCTTCCTCAGAGTAGAGACATGATTCGCATGTAGCCACTGAGTGCAACGGGGTCCAGTGGTTGCCCTTTGAGTCGGCGGCTGCCCCACGGTCAAGCAGCGCCCGTGCGATTGCAACCCTCCCATCGCGGGACGCCAAGTGTAGTGGTGTTTTATTGTACTTGTCTTGTGCGTTGACATCAGCGCCACGCTCCAGTAATAGTTGCACAATACGGATGCGATCTTGCTCAAAATTGAATTTTCCTTCTGCCACTGAGTGCAACGGGGTCATGCCCTGGTTATCTTCCGAGTTGGCAGCTGCACCACGGTCGAGCAGCAATCGTGCGATCGCAAATCTCCCAAAGTAGGACGCTAAGTGTAGTGGCGTTGTATTGTCCTTGTATTGCGCGTTGACATCAGCGCCGCGCTCTAGTAACAGTTGTACAATGTGGATGCGGATGCGATCTTGCTCGAAGTTATATGTGCCTCCGGCCACTAGGTGCAATGGGGTCCGGCCAAAGTCGTCCTCCGAGTTGGCAGCTGCACCATGGTCGAGCAGCACCCGTGCGATATCGAGCCTCCCGTGATACGATGCCCAGTGCAACAGAGTCGGGCGGTTCTTATTTTGTACGGGTACACTGGCACCTACGCCACGCTCTAGTCAAACGCTGTGTAACACAGAGACTATCTCATTGAATATTACCCTTACCTTCTAACTCGCCCTCGTTGTCCCTTGCATCGACGCGTGCGCCATGGTCGAGCAGTGCCTGTGCAATCTGGACCGGGCCAAAGTTGGACCGCAAATGTGATGGGGTCACGTGGTTCTCGTCTTGCGCATTCAGGTCGATGTCCATGCCGCGCTCGAGTGATAGTTGTGCAACATCAACACCACGTTCCCGGGAGCCGTATTGGCTTCGTAGTTGGTGCACCAAGGTCTCGTCTGTTTTGTCTTCTGGGGATACATCTGCGTTACAGTAAGCTCAATGAATTTCACAAAAACTCGTACATCCCGTACCTATCTCCAGGGGTAATGGGGTTTCATTGTCACTGTATCGTCGGTTTACCTTCGCGCCATGTTCCCGCCGTAACCTCTCGTGCTCGATAATATCGCTTATGCGGTAGACTTGAGGGCGTTTTGACAATATGTACAACGGGGTCTCGCCGTGGTTGTTCTCCGCATTGGCATCTGCACCATGTTCGAGAAGAATCTGCGCGAGCTTGAACCAATCCCGCCCCATTGCAAGAAGCAACGGAGTTTGGTTGTTCTCGTCTCGTCCATTCACCTCTGCGCCATGCTCTAGTAAAAGCCATATAAGATCAAGAGCATCGCCTTCGTCGTGATTGTAGTTTTTTGATAGTAGGTGTAACGGGGTCTCGCCGTTGTTATTCTCTCCATTGGCATCTGCGCCATGCTCGAGAAAAATATGCGCGAGCTTGAACCAATAATGTCCCATTGCTAGAAGTAGCGGGGATTGGTTATTCTTGTCTCGTCTGTTCAATTCCGCGCCATGCTCCAATAATAACACCGCGAGATCGAGAACGTTGTCTTCGAGAACGTTGTTCTTGTTATAACTTGAACCACGGTCTCCAGCCAGTAGGTGCAATGGGGTCTTGCCATCCTTACTTTCTACATTAGCACTTGCGCCATTCTCGAGGAGAATCTGCGCGAGCTTGAACCAGCCCTGCACTATCGCCAGAAGCAGCGGGGTTTGGTTGTTCTTGTCTCGCCTGTTCACCTCCGCGCCATGCTCTAATAATAACCGCGCGTGATCGAGAACGTCGTCTTCGTCGTACACCCGGCATTCCAACAGTATGTGCAACGGGGTCTTGCCATAGTTGTTCTCCGCATTAGTATCCGCGCCATGCTTGAGAAGAATTCGCATGTGCTTGAACCGCCTCAGCTGGATTGACAGAAGTAGTGGAGTTTGGTTGTTCTTGTCTCGTCTATCCACCTCCGCACCATGCTCCAATAATAACTGCATGTGATCGAGAGGGTGGTCTTCGTCGGCTGTCCAGAGTTCTAACAGTATGTGCAGCGGGGTCTTGCCGTTGATGTCCTGAGAATTGACGTCGGCCTTATGCTGGACAAGTATCTGAGCTACCTTGTATTTGCCACCATATTCTGCTATATGTAGCGAACTCTTAAGAGTATTATCTCGGGCATTCACATCCGCGCCGTGTTTGAGTAGAAACTCCACTATTTTAGAGCTATCCTGGTACCATGAGAGCACCTTGAGCAGTATAGTCTCTCCCGTTGGTTCCCGAACATCAATGTTCGCACCATGCTCGAGAAGGAGCTCCGCAACCTCGACGTGATCTCCGCTTAGTGCTGCAAGTAGTGGAAAGCTGTATTGGCCGCAGATAGCATTGACGTGCTGTGGATGTTTGATAGCGAGTTGCTTGACCAAGTCATAAAACCCACAAATTGCAGAATAGTACAAGGGATTCGTATTTGGATTTGGACTTGGTAATATCTCCAAGGATATCTCTGGGTTCGAAAAATCCTTTTCATAGGCTTGGGGGGCATTCGACGTGTCTATGTCGTCTATCCTGATCCATGCCGCAAAATGAGGTTTGTCGGAGTCAAAGAGTGTTTCCATCCCATCCTTCACGCGTGTAGCAACATCCTCAAATTGTGCGTGCTCGACCCAGTGTAGAGCTGCGTATCCGGCCAAAGGAAAACCTTTTGCGCTCTTTCTGTCGATGCGATCGTCCAAATGGAGAAGGAATCCGAGACAGGCTTGCGTGAGGACGGTGTGCGCCGGTCTGGGAAGAATCTGATATCCAGAGAAGTCTCCGAGCGGGGATGTGAGGCGATCTGACATCAAAAACTCCTTGACGGAGAAATGTGAAAACTGGACAACTTGGTGATCGTATATGCGGTCGTTGATGATGGTGACCAAACTAGAGCACGTGGACAGTACAGCCTGGGTTTGATCGTCCAACCGCCAAGCGGGACGGTATTTCGGAATCCCTCCCTGAGCCGCATCAAACTCGAACGCAAGCAATTCGGCGAGCTCTTCAACACGAAGCGGACGGAAGGCCACCGTAAGGCACTGCAGCATGCGATGGGCGTGTGCTTGGTTCGCCTGGGGGATTTGACTGAGCACGCGTAAATAGGTCTCGTCCAATGATTTGGGCAACTGGTCAAGGGTCTGCCGAATACTTGCTGGGAGACAGTGCCGCAGCACCTCCAGTTGACAGAATACCCACCGGAACCTGTACGAAAAAGATAAGTCACCGAGTCTTGCGCCGAGCATAGGGGTGCTCTCACATTCCGTCCGCCTTATTAGAAAGCTCCTCGACAACCAGCTTCCTCTCTTCGTCCCGCCAGCTTCGCATTTTCCTGTCCACGTGAACGACGCTGGTCACGTAGTCGGAAATATCCTTCATTTGGCCACTTTCGTCATGGAGTGAAACAGCACTATGGGGCAGCGGCTCAAGGACCTTTTTGATGTCGAACTCAGGGCGACTAGTAATACAAATATGCAAGTTTGATATGCACAGGCGGACAAGGTCCTCTAGAAGGTCAAGAACTGCCTCTCGTGGAGTCGGCATTCCAGAGGTATCGGGACACTCGTCGAGCGCGTCAACGATAATATAAATTGGCTGCTGTGCAGCGACTGAGAGCATTTCCCGAAGACAATCCGTTAACACGCCATTGCTGGGTTGTTGCGCACCCTTCCCATGTGCAGAATGTATACGGGAGATTATCTTGCAGCACGGGCTTGAGTTGGCAGACAGTTGAATGATGAGAGAGGCGACAAAGTTGCGGAGGTCTTGTTTTTTGTCTTTGTCACGAAAATCGAAGTAGAAATATGCTAAGGAGGCCTGTCCAGCATCGCGCAAGGAAATGACATGTTTTATGATCATAGAACTTTAGTAGTTATGAGTTCCTGTCATTGGCCTCGATAGTGGGAAACAACGAACCAAAGGATGCTCTTCCCGGACCCCGCTACGCAAATCGGAGGCTATCAGGTTTTGAGTAGCAAAAGATAAGAAGAGCTGACGTTTTCCGTGGATCCACAAGAGAGATCCGATCGACATCCAGTCCTTGAATATCGTGCCTTCGAAGAACCACGCGGCCGTTCCCTCATAATGGGCATCGCATGCAATGTTATAATTTGTGGACGGGTCCGGAGGAGAAAACCATTTGTGGATCTCCTGTTCCATCTGTGTCCCTGGGCAGAAAATTCAGTCTCTACAACGGAGGCGATACAGGTAGGGGGATCACAGACACTTTACTTCCTCCATATCATTCGACATCTGCTGCACAGCCATATTGATTTTGTCGGTACCTAGGCGGACAAGTGTTTAGCGTGATGTAGATGACCTGACGATGGGGCTGCGTACCATCTTTGACCTCAGTAGTGACCTTCAGGGTCTGAGCTGTCGCCATTTGAACTTCCTCCTGTATTAGGCTATCGAGCCTCCTAAACGCGTCCTCAATATCTGTCCTCCCCAGTAGTTTCCTGAAATATATTTCTGGGGAAACATGAGATCGTGAAGTACGAAGCACATCTTGCTGAGAAAACTCACTTGTTCGTCGTCGCTTGACTTCCTTCGTCGCGATGGAGAGGATAGAGAGCAACTCAATCACGATCTTTACGAGCACCTCCGCCATTTCCGTGGTCAGCGAAATCTGAGTATAGACCCCAAGACGCTTGAAAAAGCTCTCGATGCGCTCAAAAAGATCGACGATAGCACCGTGACTCGCTCTGGCATCCTTCGCCGCCTACAAAATTTCAGAGTTAGAGGGGGGTGTTCGCGAAAAGGAATAGCGAGAACACGGACAGCGAGGAGGACACCAATCCCAGTAAAGATTACTTTTGCGGGAGGAAACGCCTTTGCAAGTAACGTTAGAATTCACTACGAGTCATCATGAATTGGATTCGTGATAAGTACCAGACTAACGCCGTCGCCAAGAGCCCCCGAAAAGGTGTAGAGTACATGGACCAATGGATCGATCCACTTCATCAGCTTCTGATCGCCAGATCGCTCGAAGGACTGGGCTTGATCCCGAAGTATCTTCAGGACAGCGTCAACGGACTCGCATGTTTGCAACTCAGCAGCGAGCCGATGGGTTAGAAGGTCATCACCGGTCTTCTCCTGGTACTCGGCCAAGGCGGGATCGAGTATTGATTTGAAGTTGGAGGGCGGTGCGGCTGTTTGGGAAGGTGAAGACATGGTGGTGATAGAGAATAGCAGACTGGCAAGAGCTCGGAGTGGGCTGCGACTCGAAGGAGAAGAACGACTCGGATCAGGACGGGCACCTCGTGCCTTTTGCTTAGTTGAGAGGCCCGCAGCTGAGGCGCCCAAGACTCACGCCCGGCCCATCTCGTGCCCATGGATGCGCCAGTGATGCGCCTCAAAAAAGGGTAATCGAGAAATAAAGGATCCGTTTTTTTGGAATTACTTCCGATCTTGCTTCCGATTCTACAATATGACGAACCCACCCACTGGCAAAGCAGAGCGAGTGAATGTGAAATAAAACGGTAAAGCGATGACGAAGCGACGTCGACTGGAAAGCATACGTAGACCTGCAAGTGGACGCTTGTGAAGCCGACCAATCAAGCCAGACACCTCCAGGTCCTTCACTACTTCAGCGCCGTCGTGCACGCCCCACACTCGACGGCGTCCGTGTACGTTTGCAAATGCATCATATTTCTGCCCTCCGAATCTAACCAGTATATTCAAGAGTATATTACAGCCAACTTTACCTCCACTCTCAGTCTCTCCCCCAAATATCGACGACAACAGCTTGCTATTGTTTCATACAACACCGGCCATGCGTTCATTCAACATATTCGCCATGTCTCTTGTGCCAATCATCGAGTGATTCATCTGGATACTCCTTGAAAACTTTCTTTGGGCCTTCGGGGAGGCGCACGTAGCCAGGCGCCGATGCCAGCATGATCACCGTCTGACATGAAGGCGCGCTCAGCTCTCTCTATTTCAGGGGGCAGATCATTTTGTTTCAGCACGCACCATCTCTTCGGGCGCTTTCAGCTCCGGCTCGTCAATCGCAGATGCGAATGGGTGCAACAGCTCGGGCCTGCACGGCGAAGCGGTCAGAGGGACGAGTTTGATGGGAAGGGGGGGGTTCGCTGCGTACCAAGTCTCGTCCCATAACCAGAGCATCGCCGAGCATTTCGAGCAAAAGTGCCGCTCGGACGACGCACGCCTCTCTTCCGGCGTGCCACGCCCACTCAGTACTGCCTTATATATCCTGTTGCTCCCTCATAGTCACAACAACATCGAGGAGAGAGAATATGTGTGAGGTCATACGAGATGTTTTCCTTGCCTTTGGTGATCTGTAGCGTGTGTGCGTGTGCTCCGAGGTTGACCGAACCCCCTGTGCCGCCCACCTTGCGGCAGATGGAGCACACGCAGAGTGCGTACGGCACTGGCGTGCTGGACTGGACGGTGAAAGCCACTGCGCCGCAGTGGCAACTTCCCTTGAGTTCGACTGGCATGATGAGGATAGAGGTGAAGGAACAGTTGCTGAGACGCATACGCACACACGCCAAATCGGAACCTTCGGAACCTTGATCGGATCCCGCAACCACTGACGTCACAGGTACACCATACTCTAGATTCGCACAGCAATAACAAAGCAGCCAACTCGCTAATATACATCTTATAGTTTCTCGCCGCCGTCCGCGAGCTCGTCGTTCGGAGTGCGTGTGTCTAACTCCGACCCCTCTCCCTTTTCGGCCACCTGCACAGACCCAAACCGCCGCTTCACCATCACCACGCCAAAACCATACAGGGAAAGAGACGGACTAAAGCGATTCCGACCGTGGCCCTCAGCACTTCGCTCTTTCCTCGAAGGCAGTAGCAACACTCACAAATAGCAGTGTCAACCACACGGGCGTGTCGTGGCCAGCCGCGACGAGGCCGAGCCACGTTTGGTACACCGCAAGTAGGATGATTGTGGCACCCAGACCCGCCAGTAACACCCTGTGCATGCGGGTGCGGCTCTGCCATGGGGTACGGTAGACCCAGCTCCCGTACGCGCATTGTACGAAGTACAACAGTAGAAGATTGGCACTCCCCGCCTACTCGGAGGAAAGAAAAGAAAGGCCATCAGTACGGAGAAGCTAGGTGGGTCACCACGAGTATCACCCTGTGTGCCACTGCCCCACCAGATGCGTCGTTATCCGTGAATAGATACGCGAGCGTGCCCCCTGCAATGAATCCGCCGGCTGAATAAATGCGTATGTGAGCGATGCACGACAGGTGGGGCGATGGAAGTGGGAGACACGAACCGAGGTGAAGCTGCAGTAGACGGTGTAGCTGGAAGCGCCCTGGGGCTGCCCGTCATTTTTGCGTATTGGGCCACGAGCACGCCAGCCGGCATTATGATCAAGAACCCCGCCGTGCAGAAAGCGCCGTGCATGAGGCTCGCAAAGCCGTCGCGGCCGGGGCGCTCGCTCCCGCCATTGGTTTCGCTCTCGCGTTCGCCTTTCGCTTTCTCATCGCTTTCTTCGTGTCCCGCCATGGTATCAGAGACAGAGCTCTCAGCTGGGGTGGAGGGCGGGAGCGCGGGGGGCACTGGCTCCACGGGAGCGGTGCGCGTCAGGTTGAGCGTGCCGCGGCCGATCCTTTGATGGATCGAGATGTGCGTGTCCGCATCTGCAGACTCCGGGGGCGTACGGCTGAAAGCCCAGATGATGTTCTGCATCCCGTCCTCCGGGGCCTGCAGGCAGTATCGATCCGACCCATCAGTGCACCAAAAAAATACACCCAGAACAAGAAAGCTAGGCTTCTACTCACCCATCGGGTGAACGCTATCTGAGGGTGCTCCCCGATGACCTGCACAGAACACACGGGGTCACGAAAATCAGATAAAACCGATTAGGAGAGACGGCACCGATGTATTGGAGAGCGAGAGTTTGGCTGCGAACGGCGGTTTCGGGTCCGGCGTCGGCATGGTCTCGTAAGGCGACTTGCGCTGCGAGAAGCGTCACGGAACCGAAGGCGCCGTCCGCGTCGTGCGAAGGCCACACAATCACCATGGAGCTGTCGGCCATGTTACGCCCAAAACCGCTGCGTAGGCCGTCAGCGCCAGCCGGGTTCTTGGGAGAGTAGGTTGCATGTATAACGTACATGGCCATCCAGCCCAGCCTCTGCACGCCCGTGCTGCGGAGGACGTCTGTTATCGCACATGTGGCGAAGTCAACAACACTCGGTCGTTCGGATGTGGCAAACTCATGGCACTTACATCGTGCTGTTGCGCCGTTCACATCACACTCGATACACATCACCTAGCAATACAGTAGTCGTAGGACCGTCTCGTCTCCTGATGAAAAGAAACTGTTCGCGCACATCGCTGCATAGAGAGTCATGGGCAGAGCCAAACCACTGCCTTTTCTGCTGCAAAGCGGCGGCGGTTGAGGAATTGTGCAATGTGCAGGAGGGAGGATAAAAGACGCACCGGATTGGAGGAGATCGAGTTTGCTCTACTCTTGACAGGCGACGCGGCGAGGAAGAGGGCTGCTGCCAGCAAAAGTTTCGTCGGATCGCCACTGGATATCCTCATCGAAATGGCCAAAGAATCGGAGGTATTCGCATACTCTCATGGGTATGGCCCGCCCATTAGTCCGTGGTTTACGTGGGGGCGCGGGATTGGCAAGCGCCGAGATGGGGTTTCCCCGTTAACATCTGCATTAGATAAGCAGCAGCGCTGGATCTTAGTCAGCCAGCCACCGTATTGACCGGCCGGTGTCTCCGTAGGCTGGGCCACACTCTCGAGGAACGCCAAAGCCTATGACCTCATGACTACATGGCGAGAATTTCTGCTCGAACATGCGAAATTCCCGCTCCCTGATCCCGTCGAAAATCGAACTGTCGGTACAACCGACATATTCCTCGAGGAGGTTGGGGTTATCGCTCCAGAGTGGAGAGCCAATTACGCGGTGCCAGACAAGACTCTAGTTGAGCACCTTTGTCAAACTCTCGACAACATCCTTCAGGACACTGTTTTCCCGGATGATTCCCGAAACGATTTACTATCAAAATTTGGGCGTCATCTACAATTCAGTCGCTTTGGCACGAGAGAGATAGAGGAAACAGTATGGTCGACGAATGAAAATGAAACCGAAGTAAGAATCCCGGATTCTCATTCGCGGCTGAGCAAGTCTGGCTGACTCTTGAGACAGAGTCGGGCGATATTGAATAATGGCATTTTTCCAGCCACAACCTTCTGTTTGGGAGCCTATGGTGGATACCGCTTTACGAGAATCTTGGAACACGTCGAGCAAGGTCTCTCCAAGGTCGATTATCTTGGGATGGTAGACGATAAACGTGTCGTCCTTGTTGAAGCGAAATCGCCTTCAGTCATGAAGGCAGTGGGCAGTTCGCTACCAGAGGACACAGTCGAGTTGGACTGGGCTCCCGGTGGAGATCTAGTATCGAAAGTTCTCCTCAAGGTGAGTACACAGTCCTTAGATGCAATACCGATCTTGACAATTCATCTAACTGACCAGACTGCTTTGTATCTGGGTCTAAGAAAGATGGAATGGCTATTCCTTACGTGCCACAACAACTGGATCGTTTGCCGTCTCATCAGCGACAAGGACAACCCCTTTCTTGCTTTCTCTCCCATGTTCAATATCGAAGGCTCCTCTCAACCGTTTCGGGCGTTTCTTGGCGCCATTTTGTCGGTTCTAGAAGGCACTCCCGTCCAGGCCTGCAAATTCAACCCCCCTCTGGTGCTTGACACTATTCCGGAAGAGGGGGAAGGTGGAACTCCATCTGAAGACGACAACGATGACGCTTCGGGAGAATATCGGGGTAGTTCAACCACAAACATTTCATCAAAGCTCCCGATGACCCGTTCTCGCGCGACCACCAGTCGTGATGCTGCGGTGTCCGACTTAATGGTTCGTCCAATATCCGGTCATCTCCGGTCAGCTCGCTCACTCGTCTACTCTCAGTTTACTTTATCCTCCCCACACTATCCCGAATCTTTCCAAGTGTGGGTCCATCTTCATTCGCTGCCCAACAACACATTCGTTCTTCCACACTGTGCCGAGAACGGAAACTGGAAACGACGCCTATGGTTGACCTGCCACATAGGATGTGGATCAACCGGAAATGTCTGGGAATGTCATTTCGACAACAGTGATGATTTATTGGCGATCAAGGTCGTTAAATGGCGGCACAGGTCTGATGTAGAGCGCCAACAACGGTTCAATAACGAGTTTGAGGTTTACCTCAGCCTGGAGATTGCGTACCAATCTGGGCAACTACGCGACCGCTTTACTCTGCACTGCTATGGTGCATTTGAGGGCGATGGGACCGGCGTCCTCATTCTTGAACTATGCGGTGACACCCTCAAAGACTGGGATGAGCTCAATTTTTCGGAGCAGTGAGTATCAGCGGTTATAGTATCAAAGTGATTAGGTTGACGATATTTCTACAGAACACAGATCTACGGGTTGGTATGGGACCTTCATCGAGGAGGAATAGTGCATGGAGATCTTGAACCCCGGAACATCGCCCGTGTTCCAGGAGGTGGGTTCCGTCTGATCGATTTTTCAGAAAGTGTAAGACATAGCTGCGTGGAAATCTCGGTACGATATATGGTTGCTCGTTTCACTTAATACCTGATGACTTGGAATAGGGCCCATTGAACAAACGTTACAAGTGTTCTGAACTGCGAGCAATGCGGGGTGTTTTGAAGCTCCTTCAGAGACATGCTAGCGCTTTGCCACCAAGTAACGTGAGTTCGTCGAGCGATAAAATCGCCGACACACACGTTCAATAACTGGAAAAAGTAACTGGTTCATCACGACGCAAACGGCCGTCTCCCACCGCCCTTATGTGAACCGAATGACAAAGAACATGATCAAAAACGCAATCGCGACGACGATGACGCTCGATATCGTCAGACACGTCGTTCCGGGTGCCTTCCCGCGGTGATCGTGCGCCCGCACCCCTGCTTCGCCACCTCCAGGTTCGCGCCCACCCTCTCCTCCGCCGCATGCAGCACCCCCTGGTCCGCCCCCAGCGCGCCGGAGAAGTGCTCCACGTTCCGCCGCAGCTGGCCCGCTAGCTGCGCCGCCAGCTCCTCCAGCAGATAGCGCAGACGCAGGCCCCGCGTCACCCCCCCGTTGTTGCGCGCGCCGGTCGTGGACGGCGTCTGATCCGGCGGAAGAAAGGCGCGGGATTCGTCGGCCGAGCCAAGGAGCAGGTCCACGTCCGGCCTGCACATCGTCAGTGGTAAGGAGACCTGACGTGACGTGTGAGGGCGGTGGATATCGACCCAAGGGCAAGTGTAGATAGAAGAGAAGAGAGAAATGAGAAACATGGAGACGTCACAGTAGATGGATGCAGACGGAGACAAGAGCGAGAGTAGAGGCATAAATGAGATATTTATTTTCCGAAATCCTATTACTCTATATATATGTGTGCTTAGTAATCGGATACAGTAAGTCCAAGGACGTAGTCCTTACACCCTGCGCGCCAGTGCGGCTCTCCCCTGGAATGCGGTGGACCCAGCTTCCAATCACGCACTGCAGGACGTACAGCAGCACGAGACCGGCACCTCCCACCTGCCCGGAGAGGAAATGGACCGGTCCGTCAGTACGGGGAAAGCCAGGTGTATCACGAGACTAGCAGGCGGTGCAGCAGGAACGCCCTGGGACTTCCCGTCGCTTTTGCATATCGGGCCACGAACGCACCAGACGGTAAGACGAGCAAGGTCCCCACGGTACAGAGCGCGCCATGCACGAAGCTCGTAGAACCGCCGCCGACGGCATCGTCATCGTCATCGTGGCTTTCACCCTCATCTTCTGCCTTGTCGTCGTCGTCGTGGTCTTCTTCTTCTTCTTCTTCTTCTTCTTCTTCGGGACGGGTGTGGGAAGGTCCGGGATGCACTGGGGGAGGAGGGGGGAGCGGGACTGGTGGCTCGGCAGGGATGGTAGGGATGCGCGTCAGGCTGAGCATCCCGCGGCCAATTTTGTGCTGTATCGAGATGGGAGCATCAGAATCCGCCGATCCCGGGGGCGTGCGACTGAACGCCCAAATGATGTTCTGCATTCCATCCATCCGGCGGGGCCTGCGCGAAACGTCAAGTACAAAAAGCCGCGTATATATGCACAATACATACATTCCGAGTGAACGCTATTTGCGGGTTCTCCACGGTGACCTGCACAGAACGCAATGAAGAAACGAAAAAATGGCATAGGAGAGCACGCACGTAGGGATCGGTGATCGAGAGCTTGGCGGTGAACGGCGGGTGCGGATCCGGCGTCGGCATGACTTCGTACGGCGCCTGGCGTTGCGAGAGCGCCACGGAGTTGTACTCGCCATCTGCGCTGCGCGAGGGCCACACGACCACCATGGGGCTGTCGCCCATGTTACGCCCGAAGCCGCTAACGTGCGTGGGCTGGACGTCAGCGCGACGGAGAGGAGGTCGGGTGCAAACGTACATGGCCATCCAGCCCAGCTTCTGGTTGCCCAAGGTGCGCAGCGCACGAGTCAGTAATAAACCCCGCGGGCGCGTGAGAATAGACCACGTACATCGCGCTGTGCCGCCGTCCACGCTACATTTGATACACATCACCTATCAATGCCATACGGTCTCATCTCCTGTTCGAGGAAACAAATACCCCACGCACATCGTGTCATGGGCGGAACCAGTCGACTGCCTTATTTCCCGCACGGACTGGAGCGGTTGAGAAAGTTGCGCAGCATGCGGGATAATAAAAGGCGAACCAAGTCAGACTTGGAGGAGCCGCTCTTGACGGGGGATGGGCGGGTACTGCTCCAGGCTCGCCGGGTTCCGCCCGGGCCCAAGGTCCTCCCTGAGCGCCGAGGCGGCGCGCGCGAGCAGTAGGTGCACAAGCTCGTTCCCGCGCCGCGTCTGCCGTCCGTCGTTGAACGAGGGCAGAAAGAGGAGGATATCGTCGCCACGTCCGCCGCGGAGATTTTGGATATTGCCTGCGAGAGCGTCAGTGCGCAGAAGCCAGGAAGGTGTGATCGTGCCAAATACCTTGATGAGGGTATCTATCAGCGCATCTTCTTGCTCGGCAACACCGCGCCCTTGGCCCTGCAGCTGCGCAAGGAGGGGCTTCCGGGCGTCCTGGGCGAGGGCGACGAACGCGCGGAGGCGCTCGCGGATGGTCTTGTCTTCGTCTTCCATGGGGTCGTCCGGGTGGCACGATTTGTTCACAGAGAATGCCGAGGGTGACCTTGGACTCGGAGTCGAGCTCGAGGTGCTGTATGAGCGCCATCTTGACCACCGCGACCTCCTCCGGTTCGTCTGCAAAGCTGGGAAAACCATCAATAACAACATTACAAACGTACAGCAGGGACAAAAAAGGCCCGGCGGGAACGCACCGCTCTGTAGCAATTGCACCAACACGTCCACGTTCCGCTCCAACCATCTAGGCTCTCCTCGGACATCCGCACGATAGCCTTGTATCCCGATTCGTATCTGTGACACAAAATAAAGAGTTAGCTAACGGACTGTGTGTCGTGTTGCCCGCACGACGCACGTTGGAGTCCTGGTCTTCGCAAAGGTCATACACGGCATTGATAGCGTCTTCCTCGAGATCCGGGAACGCCTTGAAAAGCTTGGCGATATTGCTGGTGGCCATGCGTCTGAGCGACGAATGGTGGCGTGGCATGTTTTCTCTGCACGGCAGGTGTATGTATGCGTGAACGGGAAAGAAGTGGGAAGGGACGCAACGCACGACGGAGTTTGTGTCTGGCACCACATGGTCGGCGCAACCAACATCGTGCTCATGTTCGGAGTTTGGCTAGACCGCCGGACATTTTTTTCAAGCAGAAAATGTCAACGCCAGGTCGCAACTTAGATAGCGAGGCGACTGCGAAGTTGCAAGAGGTGAGGGGGAGGAGGGGGCGTGGAAGAGTAGGGTGCAAATTGCAGAGGGCGGCACGGGCTGGGAGCATGGGGCCGCGAGGTGGGACCGGTGAGGCGAGGCCTTAGACAATCTAATGAACCACAGGGGTATAGGACAGAGCACCGCGCCTTGCAACATTTCGTGAGTTCGAAAAAGATGAGGTGTTGAACGTTGACCCCTTCGTTTGCTGCCAGTGAGTAACACCCTTGACAGCTGTGGGAACATTTGGAATTGCGGGTTATCGTTATCGCGTGGACAGCTCGTGGTCACCTAGACGCTCCAACCGCACACTCACTCTATCCCCCATCACACTAACCTCCAAAACACTTCCATTCGGTATGGCTGCTACACGAGATTTGGAACGTGGACAAATGTCTTCGAATTCGTGCGTAGATGGCCATTGTCCCGTGCTTACTTGATACTAACCCACCACTCCAGCCGGGGTTCCTCACCATCGCGACATCCAGGGAGAAGGGGATTCAATCCCCTTTCTTGTCTTCCGATACTCTGTCAAGAACCGCCCTTGGACAGCCCTCAAGGCGCCGAGCCGCGGGGAGGCCCATCCCACCTCCGTGTTGACGTGACGGGTATGCACTCGAATCCTGACTTGTTGATTCTCCGATAGCATTTTAATTTCTTCTTTAGTCCTCCGGGCAGACAATGTTCCTCGTCTCAAGAATGTTTTTGGCCTAAAGTTCTTTGTTACTGTCGCCAGTCAGGCGATGGAAATGAAGACACCAAGTGTTCCGGCCAAGAGGCGGACCGCGAGGTGGAGCGAGAGTCTTGATGCATTGTGGGCCATCCCTTTTAGTCCTCTTCTTCGGCTGAGTCTGTTCAGCATTCTACAACCGTCTACACCTCTTATACTGTGTCTTTATGCGGAACGGTTTGCACGTCGAGACATCCTTATTGGAACGCACGAGATGATACCTGTCGAATCCCAAACCGGTTCGTTTCTTATTAGAAACCTCGCTCGTTTGACTACCTAACATCTCGGGTGATAGACACTCCTTTTGTCCTCACCAATGGCGATGGACAGGCTGGACAGTCGGTGACGCTCTACTTGACAGTCAATGTGTCATCGAACACGACTTCCGACCCGATCTCGCCCATCAACGCCCCCATTATCCAATCAACCACAGTCAACGACTCGCCTTCTGGAGAAGCTGAGGAACCCTCTGTGGCCCAGGAGTCCACGGATCCCACTCGACCCACCATCCCCACCGGCCCTGAAACACTCTCACCTCCTACTGATCGCCTTCTCAGCAGCGAGAGCACCCCTATCCCGCCAGCGGCTGACCGACGGGGGGTGTCACTTGCCGTGAGTGCTCTCCATGGAGCCGACGAAGCTATGGCGACAATCAATCTGTCGAATAAATGGGAAGGTACTCTTGAGAGGATCAAGTGGGTGATGGATACTGTAAGCCCGGTTGCAGAAGTGCGTTATATCGTTCGTCCTTTTTTCCAATCCTTGACCAGGCCGAATTTTGTCTTCAGCTTCACCCGTACGCAAAGATGGCATATAGTCTATTTTTTGCGATCCCCAAGGTGATCTATTTGCGCTATCGTTGGATTAAAATACTCATGCAATGTTTATTTGGGTGCTAGACCCTCCTAGAACAGTTTCAACACGACGACAACATCAGAACCTTACTTGTGGCCATGTACGATGCGTTTGATTTCGCAAACCAGGAAGACCGTTTCAAAGCGATCGGACCTGATTCGAGGCAGGCACAAATCCTTACGCTCATGTTGCAGCATGTCTGTAATTGTTGTGACTTTATTCGGTCATACGCAAAGGATTCGCAATTATGTACGTAATATTTACCCATATCGGTGGCCGACGCAAACATGAGGTTTTCAGGGAAGCGGATATTGAGGAATACAGGCAGCCAAGTCGACAAAAATATCGAGGACTTCCGGGCCACCCTTCTCGAACACCGAAAGGCTTTCTTGGACGAGGCTAGCATCACCACAGAGATAACCGCACTCCAAATTCTGGACGATGTGGGAATAATTTCGGCCGATGTCGGCAGAATTTCGAGTCAGCTCGACGGGATGGCTACACAGCTGAAGTGGGTGTCTAGCCAAGTCTTAGATGCCGGTACGTAGTTCTGATACCTTGAACGTTATCGATCTGAGGATTGTCACAGAGCTAGATGCAAAAATCAGAGAAATACCCTACGGGCCTGGCTCGCGATTCACACCCGACAAGGGCTGTCTTACGGGAACTCGCACGGCGTTCCTGGACTTCATTGACAATTGGGTGAACGACCCCGCTTCGGAGCGTTGTCTCGTTCTTTTCGGGCAAGCGGGCACGGGAAAGTCATCGATTGCGCACGAGATCGCACGTCGCTTCGACAAAATCCATCGTCTTACGTCATCGTTTATCTTTGTGCGGAAGGAGCAATCCAAACGGGAGGCTCATCACCTGTTCACGACTCTTGCTCGCAATCTCTCCGACCGCTATCCTTCGTTTAAAGCCGCGCTGGGAAGGGTCGTAAAGGACAACTCCTCTCTTCGAGCTGGAACCCGTGACTACGCTACCCTGTTCGAATCGCTTATCCTGGAACCACTTAAGGATCTGCACATCGTTGGTCCTATTCTTGTCGTAATCGATGCCTTGGACGAGAGTGGGGATGTAACTAGTAAAAACGGCTTACACAAATTTCTTGCCGACGCCATTTCTAAACTGCCATCAAATTTTCGTGTACTCATCACCTCGCGACCCGAGCACCCCATCGAGTCTGCGTTCGCCGGACGCGTCAAAATCAAATATATGGACGATCCTGAGCTGGCTGCTACATATAACGATATTCTCGTGTTTCTCCAGAACGAGCTTCCTCCAGACGTCAAAACCTATTGTGGCGAGCTGACAAAAAGGGCGGAGGGTTCGTTTCAGTGGGCAGCGGTCGCATGTGGATACATCTTAAACCCTCCCGACGTCTTTGGCTTGAGCCAGATAAATTGTATAAATCACCTTTTGAAACTCACTGCGGATCGCCTTGGACAAGACCCATTAGATGAATTGTACAAAGAAGTCCTTGAAGGATACTTCACTCACGAGAACTCACGGCTACTTTTTCGCTCAGTTGTGGGACAGCTCATTGCCTCATTTGAACCCCTCAGTATCCGCTCCTTGATCACCCTGCGACACGCCTCTAACCATGCCTCCGACGGTCGTGCCGTCGTTGTGTTACTCCGTCGCCTAGGCTCGTTGTTGAGTAATGTGAATTCCTCCGATGAAAACCTTCCCATCATTCCCCTCCATACATCATTCCGCGATTTCCTCACAAATCAAGAGAAGAGCGACGATTTTTGTGTCGGCCTTCGTGACGTTCACCATCAATTGGCGCATTCCTGTCTCGATCTACTGCTCAAAGACCTCAGATTCAACATCTGCAATCTCGAAACGTCATATCTTGCCAACAAAGATGTCGCAGACCTCAGCTCGCGCGTTAAGAAGCACATTACCCCTGCTCTGTTGTACGCGTGTCGTTTCTGGGATGATCACATGGAACATATTGGTTTCGAAAGCGATCTGTTTGGAAAACTTGGAAGTTTCTTCTCGAAGAAACTTCTGTTTTGGTTGGAGGCCTTCAGCTTGACAAGCGATATGCGTCTTACTTTGGCAGCGTGCTCGGCTGTGAACACGTGGTTAGCCTCTGGTCAAGCCGGTAACCAAGGTGTGAGTACAATCGTTGATTCGATAAGGAGGGCGGACAACTAATAGCTACGATTGAAACAGGTTTCTCAGACGGAACTAGAGAAATTGAGGTCGTTCGTCAATGATGCATCTGTATTCATACGGCATTTCGGGATGGCGATGGCAAAGAGTGCTCCACATGTCTATGTTTCTGCTCTACCATTTGCGCCATCTCGTTCTCCTGTCTCTGCACGTTATTCCGGCTCATTTCCTCGAATATTACGCGTGGAACGTGGGCGATTGTCTCACTGGCCATCATCGGAGATGGTGATTCCAAGTTCGGGGGGCGTGGTTTATTCCATTTCGATCTCACCGGATGGCCAGCGCATCGTCTCAGGCACTTCCGATGGAACAATTCGTGTGTGGAACGCCACCACGGGAGAGACAGAGGCGGGCCCATTTACCGGTCACACGGATTCGCTCAGGTCTGTGGGATTCTCGCCAGACGGCCAGCGCATCGTCTCAGGCTCGGACGATCGAACAATTCGCGTGTGGAACGCCACTACGGGAGAGACAGAGGCCGGCCCATTTACCAGTCACACGTCTTCTATCTTTTCTGTGGCATTCTCGCCAGATGACCAGCGCGTCGTCTCAGGCTCGGAGGATCGAACAATTCGTGTGTGGAACGTCACCGCGGGAGAGGCAGAGGCTGACCCATTTACTGGTCACATGGATTTTGTCCGTTCTGTTGCATTCTCGCCAGATGGCCAGCGCATCGTCTCAGGCTCGGACGACGGAACAATTCGTGTGTGGAACGCCATCACGGGAGAGACAGAGGCGGGCCCGTTTACTGGACACACGTCTTGTATCTTTTCTGTGGCATTCTCACCAGATGGCCAGCGCGTCGTCTCAGGCTCGATCGATTTCACAATTCGTGTGTGGAACGCCACCACGGGAGAGACAGAGGCTGGCCCATTTACCGGTCACATGGGTTGGGTCCGTTCTGTGGCATTCTCGCCAGATGGCCACCGCATCGTCTCAGGCTCGGACGATCGAACAATTCGTGTGTGGAACGCCACCACGGGGGAGACAGAGGCTGGCCCATTTACCGGTCACATGGGTTGGGTCCGTTCTGTGACATTCTCGCCAGATGGCCAGCGCATCGTCTCAGGCTCGGACGACGGAACAATTTGTGTGTGGAACGCCACCACGGGAGAGACAGAGGCGGGCCCGTTTACTGATCACACATCTTGGGTCTGGTCTGTGGCATTCTCGCCAGATAGCCAGCGCATCGTCTCAGGCACTTCCGATGGCACAATTCGTGTGTGGAACGCGACTACGGGAAAGACAGAGGCGGGCCCGTTTACTGGTCACACGGCTTCGGCCTTGTCTGTGGGATTCTCACCAGATGGCCAACGCATCGTATCAGGCTCGGACGATCGAACAATTCGTGTGTGGAACGCGACCACGGGAGAGACAGAGGCTGGCCCATTTACTGGTCACATGGATTTTGTCCGTTCTGTTGCATTCTCGCCAGATGGCCAGCGCATCGTCTCAGGTTCGGACGATCGAACAATTCGTGTGTGGAACGCCACTACGGGAGCGACAGAGGCGGGCCCATTTACTGGTCACACGTCTCTTGTCTTGTCTGTGGCATTCTCACCAGATGGCCAGTGCATCGTCTCAGGATCTTCCGATCTCACAATTCGTGTGTGGAACGCCACCACGGGGGAGACAGAGGCTGGTCCATTTACCGGTCACACGGATTCGGTCTCGTCTGTGGCATTCTCGCCAGATGGCCAGCGCATCATCTCAGGCTCTTCCGATGGCACAATTCGTGTGTGGAACGCCACCACGGGAGAGACAGAAGCAGGCCCATTTACCGGTCACACGGATTCGGTCTCGTCTGTGGCATTCTCGCCAGATGGCCAGCGCATCATCTCAGGTTCGGACGATCGAACAATTCGTGTGTGGAACGCCACTACGGGAGCGACAGAGGCGGGCCCATTTACCGGTCACACGTCTCCGGTCAATTCTGTGGCATTCTCGCCAGATGGTCAGCGCATCGTCTCGGGCTCCCAGGATCGGACAATTCGTATGTTGAACGCTACCACAGCAAGTACGGAAACCAAAAGCCACGTCGACTTCACTAACCAATCCGTGATCAATGAGGAGGGATGGATATGTGGTACTGAAGGTGAACTCCTAATGTGGATCCCGCAAACACATAGAGCAAATCTTCATCGCCCGAGTACTATCTGGGTTGCCGGCGAATGCGAAACCCGCCTCGATCTGTCGACTTTCGTACATGGGCAGAGTTGGACTACGTGTATTGACGCACTAGATAGAACCGCTACAGTAACCCGTTGATTTTCTTCAGGCGGCCCGAACTGAATGTGACGTGCTCCAGCTGATAATAGTTTATTGAGGCAGAACACGCTAGACAACTCAGTCATAGGCAAGGTGTCAACGCTTTGCCACCAAGTAACGTGAGTTTGTCGAGCGATAACAATCGCCGACACACACATTCAATAGCCGGAAAAAGTAACTGGATCATCACGACGCCAACGGCCGTCTCCCACCGTCCCTCATGTGAACCGAATGACAAAGAACATGATCAAAGACGCAATCGCGACAACGACGACGCTCGATATCGTCAGACCCGTCGTTCCGAGTGCCTTCCCGCGGTGATCGTGCACCTGCCCCCGCATCTGCTTCGCCGCCCCAGGTTCGCGCCCACCATCTCCTCCGCAGCGCGCAGCACCCCCTGGTCTGCCCCCAGCGCGCCGGAGAAGTGCTCGGCGTTCCGCCGCAGCTGGCCCGCTAGCTGCGCCGCCAGCTCCTCCTGCAGAAGCGCAGACGCACGCCCCGCGTCACCCGTGTTGCGCGCGCCGGTCGTGGACGGCGTTCAATCCGGCGGAAGAAAGGCGCGGGACTCATCGTCGGCCGAGCCAAGGAGCAGGTCCACGTCCCCCGCAGCTGCGGCTGCGGAGGCCTCCGCATCCTCAGTGGTGAGGTGACGTGTGGGGGTGGGGCAAGGCTTTGGACCGTTAGCGGATCGGATTTTCGGGCGAAAGATGGGGACGGGCGCGGTACGGTAGGTGTGAACGGCTCTAGACGCGAAGGCTCAGGAGCGACCTGCTAAAAGGGAAGGGAAATTGATAAAGGCATTTTAGCACATACAGCGACGTACCTCGTTGATGGATAGCATACAGGCGTCCAGCCTTTTCAGCAGGCCATGAATATTCGCAAGGGGCTTCCCTAGCTTTCTGCGCATTCAACTGGTCGGTGCCAAAGTCCCCTTGTGTTTGGGTTTCGGGAATGTGGTTAAGAGCACTCACGCTGGAGGTTGAATCTCATTGTCGGGCTCCACGTTTCCTAGCAATTTTCAGGCGTGCTTCAATTGCTATAAGAAATTTGAGTCTCCTTACGAGGTAAGGGCCTCACTGAACAAGGGACGCACCAGTACTGTACAGTAGCACTCTCTCCGATTTGAGCCATCGTGTCCATCAGTCGGCCTCGTTGACGAATTTGTCGAGGCGCCACACAAGGCGGGTGAGGTTAACCGGTCATGGATGACTTGTTCTTTGACTGTCATCTTGGAGAGAAATAATGGGACGAGAGGATATGGGCCGGGGAGTAGCGTGCTGCGGTTTTTGCTAACGTAATCACACATACGTCCGAGTTATCGCTACAACCGATCTTGCAGTTTCGTTTCATCCATCAGTAAAAACGACATAGATAAATGGCTTCGGATTCATAAAAACACTTTTAAAGCACACGTACACTCGGCACCATGTTCTGTTCTGTCCACAATTTCGTGATTTCATACTATTACAACTTGGAATGGCAGTGTTCTCCATACTGTCGACATTACAACTCGCCAAGTCAATCGCAGACATCACAGTTACACAGCAGAGACAAGAAAAGAGACAAGAAACGGCCAACGGGCCAATACATAATATAATTAGGGCATTCTATAATTTCTCATCGCCGTCCTCGAGCTCCTCGAGTTCGTCGTTCGAAGGAGGGCGCGTGTCCAACGCCACGTACTCTCCCTTCGCGCTCTCCTTCACAGATCCAAACCGCCGCTGCACCGTCATCACGCCGACAACGTACAGGGCAGGGACGGTCTAAACGATTCGAACGTGGCCATCAATCAGCTCTCTGTCTTTTCTCGCAAAAAAAAAAAAGACCCACGAGTAGCAGTGCAGACAACACGAGTGTGGACCGGCCGGCCGAGATGAGGCCGAGCCACGTCTCGAAAAACGCGAGCAGGACGATTGCGCCGCCCAGGAGGCCCCCTGAAAGCTGTAGGGAGGTTGGATACGAAAATCATGGATTTCGGGCCAATAGTAGTGGACAGTATACCACCCTAAAATAGGACTTTTGTAGTGGATTCCGTATTTGACCTTCGCGTTTGGTCTAAAAGAGTGCCAAAAGTAGTGGACAGACGTATCAAACCTCAAAAAATCAAATAAATTAGGAAAAAAACCAAATAAAATACAGGAGGTCGTCATCATGATTCCTCATCGTTTGAGGAAGATGTTTTTGCTTGGAGGCTATGGACAGACTCAGTAATCAACGGCCTTGAAGTAAGTAGCTTCCCAAATACAGTATCCATAAAGAGGGCGTTGATTTCAATATTGCTACCATTCCTTGAAGCAAAGCCAGCAGGTAGGATGTAGAGGAATGATGTTGAAGGGATGTGTGCAAAACGAGGTAGTGCGGCAGTGGTGCCAGATGCGATGATTGAATAGCCTTGATTCCTTGAATAGACAGCGCTGACCAAGGCTTTGATGCCAGAGTTGGATGACCATGTATGAATCAGTATGATATGAGGCCAATGTTCAGACACTCTCCAACACAAGCATCGTTGATACCCTAAACCGTCCCTGATCGCTAGGAAATGGTCTATGGCGTGCGCAGGATTTGGGGGGTGTGAAGCGTCGTGAGTGGTCGCGCAGGCCTCCGCAGGGCGCAGTGTTTAGTATATAGGTCCGCGGCGGTTGCGGACACGTCTGCGTAGAAGGAATAGTGCCGCGCGCAAGTGCGGCGAGGTCGGGAAGGGGGACGGGGTCGGTCGGTTGCGAGTGGTCGGAAACGGTTGCGCACGCGTCGGCGCGGCGCGTAAATTTGTATGGGTGGCTGCCGGGGTTGGGAATGCCTTACGCTTGAGTTGCTAAGGCCGCGCGCGAGTGCAGTATTCTGGGGAGCGCAAAGGATGAGCTTCACTGAGCCCTGAAGTTCGAGATCTGTGAGGGAAAGTCTCTGCTATAACCTGAGGTGTAAAGTTGTAATTACATGGCCTATACACTAGGCAATGTAAGCTAAGGAAAGGGTACATTAGGAAAGCTAAAATGCGAAGGGGAGAGTCTGGGGCAAGTGGGAGACCGAGTGTGCACAGAGAGCACGGGAAAGCGCGGGAACACGGCGCTTAGAAAGCGCGGCTGAACGTGGAGGGTGTAGGGTGAGATAGCATTCTTGGATGACTGTGCGAGGGGCATAGAACTTAGTCTTGATTTTCGATGCTAGGTGTGGTCATCAACTCAGACCGTGTAGTGCACCAAGTAATTAGCATATCACAGAACAAATATCTAGAACATGAAACAAAGAGATATTTTGAGTGTGTCAACAGAATGTGGAAGTAGACAAGTAGGTAGTAGACACAGTGTGGACACCGGAAGGGACTCGGCAGGTCCATCTGCGGCAGACTCGGATTTGGAGGCAGAAAAATGTTAGTCATTTTGTGACAGTGGATAGACTACCCACCAACGGAATTGTGGTGGACACAGTATCCAACCTATTGTTAAGAGTCGGCGATGGGGCCTCATAGTAGTGGACAATCGTATCCGACATGAGACCACTCTGAGGGGGGTCAAGTAGTGGACGCCTGTGAGACCCGTATCAAAGTTCCTGCCCAAAAAAGGAAAGTGTGTAGTGGACGCGTATTCAACCTCACTTGGAGCTTTCAGGGGGCCTCGCCCAGGCCAGCCAGCACCGCACCGTGCGCGCCGGTGCGTCTCTCCGCTGGGATGCGGTGGACCCAGCTCCCAAACGCGCACTGCACGACGTACAGCAACACGAGGCCGACACCTCCCACCTGCCCGGGGATCAGTCGTCAGTACAGGGGAAAGCCGGGCGCATCACGACATCACCTTGTGCGCCATACTCGAGCCGTGGTTATCCATGAACAGATACGCGAGCGAGCCTCCCGCGATGGACGCGCCGGCTGAATGACGCGCAGTTGAGTGAAGTGAGGCACGACTGGGGAAGAGGCACGAACCGACGCCAAATTGTAGCAGGCGGTGCAGCAGGAACGCCCTGAGACTTCCCGTTGCCTGTGCATATCGGGCCACGAGCGCGCCAGACGGTAAGACGAGCAAGAATCCCACAGTGCAGAGCGCGCCGTGCACGAAACTCGCAGTACTACCGCCGCTAACGGCATCGTCATCGTGGCTTTCACCCTCATCTTCTGCATTCTCGTCGTCGTGGCTTTCACCCTCGTCTTCTGCCTTCTCGTCATCGTGGTGGTCTTCTTCTTCGGGATGGGGGTGGGGATGGTCGATATGCACTGGGGGAGGAGGAGGGAGTGGTGCTGGTGGCTTAGCGGGGATGTCAGGGATGCGCGTCAAGTTGAGCATGCCACGACCGATCTTGTGGTGTATCGAGATGGGAACACCCGGGTCCTCCGATCCCGGGGGCGTGCGACTGAACGCCCAAATGATGTTCTGCATCCCGTCCGGCGGCGCCTGGCGCGAAACGTCAAGAACAAAAAAGCCGATATGTACAGTACTTAGTGAACGCTATTTGCGGGTTCTCCACGGTGACCTGCAACAGAACGCAAAATGAAGAAACGAAAAAAATTGGTAAAGGGGGGGAGCACGCACGTAGGTATCGGTGATCGAGAACTTGGCGGTGAACGGAGGTGCGGATCCGGCGTCGGCATGACTTCGTACGGCGCCTTGCGCTGCGAGAGCGCCACGGAGTTGTACTCGCCGTCTGCGCCGCGCGAGGGCCACACGACCACCATGTTACGCCCGAAGCCGCTAACGTGCGTGGGCTGGACGTCAGCGCGACAGAGAGAGGAAGGTCGGGTGTAAGAGCGTACATGGCTATCCAGCCCAGCATCTGGTTACCCGTGGTGCGCAGGATATCTGGCGCATGAGTCAGTAGACCCCGTGGGCGCGTGAGAATAGACCGCGTACATCGTGTTGTGCCGCCATCCTCCTACGCTCGATACACATCACCTATCAAAGCCATACGGTCTCACCTCCTGTTCGAGGAAAGAAAAACCCCACGGACATCGCTGCATATTGTGTCGTAGGCGGAGCCAGTCGACTGCCTTATTTCCTGCACGGACCGGAGCGGATGAGAAAGTTGTGCAGCGTGCGGGATGATAAAAGGCGCACCAAGTCCGTCTCGGAGGAGCCGCTCTTGACGGGGGACGGGGCAAGGGAGAGGGCTGCGGGTGGCAAGAATTTCGTCGTCGAATCGCCGCTGAGTATTGTCACCGAAGAATGCAGGGGGCGGACACATGTGCGCTGCAGACAGACAGGGTATTTGAAGTTTGCTTAGAGCACGCTTTGCGCTAGTCACGTAACGTCATAATTCGGCCGAGAGTTCTCGCGGTCATTCGACTACCATAGTAAACTAACTTTGTCATGCTATCAAGTTCCCTCTCCCTGTATCCTCTCGAGTAGAGTGTGTGGATGCAACCGCGCGGCGCCCTTGATGCTGATCCCAATCGAAAGGTCCGGTGTCCCCGCAGGCGTCGACAGATCCGAGCGCTGTTGCTGCTGCCGGGCGGGTGGGGACATTGATTTCAATCCCTGTCGGCCACGCCTCCCCGCCGGTGGGTGGCGTTGATGTCACATCCGCAGTAACAATGATGGTTTCTCCTCATCCGCCACTTTCAGACGCTTCGTCGTCGCCGTCGTCGTCGATGACTGCTGCCGCCGGTCGCTGTCTTCTACTGCTGCTACCGGAGTTGAAGCGCCCGAGCCCACGGACTGCTGAGGAGATGAAGCCGAGGAGATATCCTTGGGGTGACGTCGTTGGTGATGTACATGTTGCCCCCGGATGGACTGCTTCTGAGTTCCGTTTTGCTCTTGAGGCACGTCCGGCTCTTCACCCCCTGCTTTCCGCTTACTTGGAGGAGGGGCATCGACAAACTCTTTGGTGTCAGGTCAGGTGGTGATGGTGGTGGCGGTGGCGGTTTTGCGGGAAGCAGATGGCGGGTGGCGGGTCAGCGCCTAATTTAGTGTCCGAAAAAAGGTAACGTTTGGAGAGGACAGAAGAGAAGAGCTTGAAGGCAAACCCTGCTGAGATCCGCTACCCGTTTCAACTCAGGGCTCTGTTGTTCGTCAACAAGACGAGCGATCTCAGTCAGAACCGAGAGGAGAGGCGCCCGAATGGTTCAGTTGGTTTGCTGTTTCTTCCTCTGGGTGCGGGAAATAAACCCCGTAAGGTCACGGTCCACCCAGCCTGCTGGCATGTTTGTAATAGAGTTTCGCACGACCCGCATGCTTGCGCGTCCGACGGTGCTACTTGGATGAAAAACTGTTTGCGAGGTGAGCGAGCGAAGGGCCCGGTAGTCACGGCAGGACGCACGGGGAGGATTACGCTCAGCGCGTCCTCGACCTGCCGCCGCATCGACGCGAGCGAGCTCGACTCCGGGCTCTTCTGGTGACTGCACGCTGAAAGGGCGCCAACCAGATGGGTGACGAAAAACGCCCGTGATTCGTGCGACAGCCTTCCAAGCGACATAATCCCCATGAGACAACGTGCAGTAGGAGCGGAGGAGCTGCACCGGATCTGCGGCGCCTTTCGCGCGGCACAGAAGGTCCGACAGCTCGAGGTACCCGCGGGACTGCTCCAGGTTCGCCGGGTTCCGCCCGGGCGCGAGGTCCTCCCTGAGCGCCGAGGCGGCGCGCGCGAGCAGTAGGTACACGAGATCGTTCCCGCGCGGCCTTGGCCGTCCGTCATTGAACGAGGGCAGGAAGATGAGGATGTCCTCGACGATCTTCGCCACGTCCGCCGCGGAGGACTTGGATACTGCCTGCGAGAGCGTCAGTGCGCAGAAGCTAGGAAGGTGTGATCGTGCCACGTACCTTGATGAGGGTATCTATCAGCGCATTCACACCCGGAATTTAATCTTCCGCCGGACTTCGCAGAATAGCTTTGTCATCAATTCAAATACATCAATTCAAATATAGACCCAGTGGCCGGTCTCTTCCAGAGCGACAAAGGAGCAGCGGCTAGAGGTAGTCTTTGGGTGAACCCCCGTGAGCGCTCGAAGGAAACATGTCTCAGAGAGTGCGAGGTGCAATGGGATTTCTTCAGCCTTGGCCACCTCAGTTGCCAGAGTAGCCCGCAGGGTGAGTGCCCGCACGTTTGGGAACAGCTGCCTGTACAGCGCTTGCGGCGAGACCTAGATGATTGCGAAGCGATCAGTCTGAGCCAGAGCCGAGGGGAGGGGGGTGTAGTATCTCGTTGTCGTACTCGTGGATGACTCGAGAGTCCAAACCGTATCGCGTGCAGTCTGTCTCGCAGTCGCGTTTCTCCACACTTACGTCAAATGAATTCCTGCAAAATCCGAGTCCGGGCTTTGCGGGAATTCATTCGACGCACAGAAAAACTCGGAGTTCCTCTATGCTAGTACCCGACTCAATTCCACGAGTTAGACGTAACGTAGCCCTGATGCTTGCTCATAATCCCGGGTGAATGAAACGGGATCGGGTTGAAATAGAATCAATCCAATCGCATCCAATTTTCCAGTCTATAGGCGTTCTGATCTACTGGTATGTTGAATGTTATTCATACTCGTTGCATACGATTACAAAGCGATTGATTGCATTCTTTGGATGTTAATTCCAGGAGACGATGTCATCCAGAAATACAAAAATTATTGACTTGAGCTTGAACGTTACTCATTCATTTCTCCCGGGCCTCCTCTCCTCTTTGCGCCCCAACCACGACACGCACCCACACATTCCCTTGTGCGGCTGTACGCCTCCCTGGTCGACTTGAGCTGGTCGACCTTCAGCGCGCTGGTAGAGCCCACGGGCAGCATCGGAGATCGTGGAGGTGGGGGGGCGAGGGACCAGCGCAGCGTGCGTCAGACAGGAAGGTACTAGTACATCCACTCGCTTCCGCCGCTTGTACCATTGCACGTCGCACTGGAGCAGAGATAGAGATAGAGCTCGACGGTAACGTCGTCGACCGGGCCTGCATGCGGGATGAACGTCAGCTCGAGCGCACCTGTTGATATACGGATGTTGTCTTGGTCGTTTACTCACTACCACAACTGAGGGATCTTCCGTTTTAACAGTGTAGGGGGCCTATCGCAGTGAAGTTTCCAAATTGTGAATGTGCCCATGCAACGATGGCGTCCCATAGATGCAGTTGGAAGAAATGTACAGATCATGGGGAGAATCCTTCATACTATTGTGCGAGCACGTAGCAAGAGGGGAAAATCCGAGGTGCTCTGGGAGATCATCAGCACTTCTGGGCGTGGGTGTGGTCGCAGATGAGCAGCCGAACTGAGCAACAAATCTGGGGGGAGGGGGTACTGCCTCCGGACGCGTACTATCCGTCGTTTTCTTGATCGCCTTAGTCTCACTCACCCTAAGGTGTTACCTGGTCTTGCATAGACATCCTTTCATAAGCGCCTTTGATAAGGGAAGCCCAGGATTTGTGCTCAGCAGGGGGGACGGCCGGTGTAGGACGCCTCCCCGCATGAGAACCCGAAGGCAATGGGGAGAAAGGGTATTGGGTGGATGTGGAGAGAAGTCGGGTAGTAGAGCCCACGGCCTGTGCCTCAGCGGATTGTGAGGACTCGATGTTAGGCTGAAGTGCGGTGTCCTGGGTCCTTCCCGGGACCTCTACATCTTCTTTCCCTGCACCACCGCGCCCTTGACCATGCAGCACCGCGAGGAGGCGGCCTGGGCGAGGAACGCGACGACGAGCGCGCGGAGGCGCTCGCGGATGATCTTGTCTTCGTCTTCCATGGGGTCGTCCGGGGGTACGATTTGGTCGCAGAGGACGCCGAGGGTGACCCTGGAGTCGAGCTCGAGGTGCTGGATGAACGCCATCTTGACCACCGCGACCTCCTCCGGTTCGTCTGTGAGCCAACAACAACATTAAGACGCGGTTCCCTACTAGGGACAAAAAGAAGGCCAGGAGGGAACGCACCGCTCTGTAGCGCTGTAGCAATTGAACTAACACGTCCACGTTCCGCTCTGACCATCTAGGCTGCTCCTCGGACATCCGCACGATAACCTTGTATCCCTCGATTGAGTCGATTCGTATCTGTAAAATATAATAAAATAGTCAGCTGATGGACCGTGTGTTTTGTTGCCTGCACGACGCACGTTGGGGTCCTGGTCTTCACAAAGGTCATACACGGCATTAATAGCGTCTTCCTCGAGATCCGGGAACGCCTTGAAAAACTTGGCGATATTGCTAGCGGCCATGCGTATGGTGGGAATGGGCCAGCTTTATCGCGTGACTCAAGGCATGTTTTCTCTGTATGGCGGATGTGTGTATGCGTGAGCGGGAGAGAACATGGGAAAGGGGGGAACACACTCATAAAATCGACGATCGACAAACGCACACAAGGCCTATTACTCGACCCTGACCTCATGACTACGTGGCGAGAAATTCTGCTCGAACATGCGAAGTTCCCGCTCCCTGATCCCGTCGAAAATCGAACTGCCGGTACAACCGACATATTCCTCGAGGAGGTTGGGGTTATTGCTCCAGAGTGGAGAGCAAAACACGCGGTGCCAGACAAGACTCTAGTTGAGCACCTTTGTCAAACTCTCGACAACATCCTTCAGGACACCGTTTTCCCGGATGATTCCCGAAACGATTTACTATCAAAATTTGGGCGTCATCTACAATTCAGTCGCTTTGGCACGAGAGAGATAGAGGAAACAGTATGGTCGACGAATGAAAATGAAACCGAAGTAAGAATCCCGGATTCTCATTCGCGGCTGAGCAGGTCTGGCTGACTCTTGAGACAGAGTCGGGGGATATTGAATAATGGCATTTTTCCGGCCACAACCTTCTGTTTGGGAGCCTATGGTGGATACCGCTTTACGAGAATCTTGGAACACGTCGAGCAAGGTCTCTCCTCCAAGGTCGATTATCTTGGGATGGTAGACGATAAACGTGTCGTCCTTGTTGAAGCAGAATCGCCCTCAGTCATGAAGGCAGTGGGCAGTTCGCTACCAGAGGACACAGTCGAGTTGGACCGCACTCCCGGAGGAGATCTAGTATCGAAAGTTCTCCTCAAGGTGAGTACACAGTCCTGACTCCTTAGATGCAATACCGATCTTGACAATTCATCTCACTGACCAGGCCGCTTAATATCTGGGTCTGAGAAGGATGGAATGGCTATTCCTTACGTGCCACAACAACTGGATCGTTTGCCGTCTCGTCAGTGACAAGGACAACCCTTTTCTTGCTTTCTCGCCCATGTTCAGTATCGAAGGCTCCTCTGAACCGTTTCGGGCATTTCTTGGTGCCATTTTGTCGGTTCTAGAAGGCACTCCCGTTCAGGCCAGCAAATTCAACCCCACTATGGTGCTCGACACAATTCAGGAAGAGGGGAAAGGTGGATCAAAGTTCCCGATGACCCGTTCTCGCGCGACCACCAGCCGTGATGCTGCGGTGTCCGACTTAATGGTTCGTCCAATATCCGGTCATCTCCGGTCAGCTCGCTCACTCGTCTCTCAGTTTACTTTATCCTCCCCACACTATCCCGAATCTTTCCAAGTATGGGTCCATCTTCATTCGCTGCCCAACAACACATTCGCTCTTCCACACTGTGCCGAGAACGGAAACTGGAAACGACGCCTATGGTTGACCCGCCACATAGGATGTGGATCAACCGGAAATGTCTGGGAATGTCATTTCGACAACAGTGATGATTTATTTGCGATCAAGGTCGTTAAATGGCGGCACAGGTCTGATGTAGAGCGCCAACGACGGTTCTATAACGAGTTCGAGGTTTACCTCAGCCTGGAGATTGCGTACCGATCTGGGCAACTACGCGACCGCTTTACTCTGCACTGATATGGTGCATTTGAGGGCGATGGGACCGGCGTCCTCATTCTTGAACTATGTGGTGACACTCTCAATGACTGGGATGAGCTCAATTTTTCGGAGCAGTGAGTATCAGTGGTTATAGTATCAAAGTGATTAGGTTGACAATATTTCTGCAGAACACAGATCTACGGGTTGGTATGGGACCTTCATCGAGTAGGAATAGTGCATGGAGATCTTGAACCCCGGAACATCGCCCGTGTTCCAGGAGGTGGGTTCCGTCTGATCGATTTTTCAGAAAGTGTAAGACATAGCTGCGTGGAAATCTCGGTACGATATATGGTTGCTCGTTTCACTTAATACCTGATGACTTGGAATAGGGAAAATTGAACAAACGTTACAAGTGTTCGGAACTGCGAGCAATGCGGGGTGTTTTGAAGCTCCTTCAGAGACATGCTAGCACTTTGCCATCAAGTAACGGGAGTTCGTCGAGCGATAAATAAAATCGCCGACACACACATTCAATAACTGGAAACAATAACTGGTTCATCACAACGCAAACGGCCGTCTCCCACCGCCCTTATGTGAACCGAATGACAAAGAACACGATCAAAAACGCAATCGCGACGACGATGACGCTCGATGTCGTCGGACACGTCGTTCCGGGTGCCTTCCCGCGGTGATCCTGCACCCGCACCCACACCTGCTTCATCACCTCCAGGTTCGCGCCCACCCTCTCCTCCGCCGCACGCCGCACCCCCTGGTCCACCCCCAGCGCGCCGGAGAAGTGCTCCGCGTTCCGCCGCAGCTGGTCCGCTAGCTGCGCCGCCAGCTCTTCCTGCAGAAGCGCAGACGCAGGCCCCGCGTCACCCCCCGTTGTTGCGCGCGCCCGTCGTGGACGGCGTCCGATCCGGCGGAAGAAATGCGCGGGATTCGTCGGCCGAGCCAAGGAGCAGGTCCACGTCCTGCCTCCGCATCGTCAGTGGTAGGGAGACTTGACGTGACGTGTGAGGGGCGGTGGATATCGACCTAAGGGGAAGTGTAGATATAAGAGAAGTGAGAAATGAGAAACATGGAGACGTCACGGTAGACGGATGCAGACGGAGACGGAGGTCGTTAGAGCGAGGGTAGAGGCATAAATGAGATGTTTATTCCGAAATCCTATATACGTGTGCTTAGTAATCGGATACAGTAAGTAATGTACCGTTCCGAGCCCAGCGAGGACGTAGTCCTTACACCGTGCGCGCCAGTGCGGCTCTCCCCAGGGATACGGTGGATCCAGCTTCCAATCACGCACAACACGACGTACAGCAGCACGAGACCGGCACCGCCCGGAGAGGAAATGGACCGGTCCGTCAGTAAGGGGAGAGCCAGGTGCATCACGAGACTAGCAGGCGGTAGCAGGAACGCGGGACTTCCCGTCGCTTTTGCATATCGGGCCACGCACCAGACGGTAGGACGAGCAAGAACCCACGGTACAGAGCGCGCCATGCACGAAGCTCGCAGAACCGCCGCCAACGGCATCGTCATCGCCATCGTGGCTTTCACCATCCGAGTCATCTTCTGCCTTCTCGTCGTGGTAGTGGTCATCTTCGTCTTCGGGATGGGAGTGGGGGTGGGAATGCCCGGGATGCACTGGGGGAGGAGGCGGGAGTGGGACTGGTGGCTCGACAAGGATGGTAGGGACGCGCGTCAGGTTGAGCATGCCGTGGCCAATTTTGTGGTGTATCGAGATGGGAGCATCAGAATCCGCCGATCCCGGGGGCGTGCGACTGAACGCCCAAATGATGTTCTGCATTCCATCCATCCGGCGGGGCCTGCGCGAAACGTCAAGTACAAAAAGCCGCGTATATATGCACGATACTCACATTCCGAGTGAACACTATTTGCGGGTTCTCCACGGTGACCTGCACAGGACGCAATGGAGTAACAAAAAAATGGCATAGGGGAGCACGCACGTAGGGACCGGTGATCGAGAGCTCGGCGGTGAACGGCGGGTGCGGATCTGTGACTTCGTACGGCGCCTTGTGTTGCGAGAGCGCCAAGGAGTTGTACTCGCCATCTGCGCCGCGCAAGGGCCACACGATAGGGCCATCGCTCATGTTAAGCCCAAAGCCGCTAACGTGCGTGGGCTGGACGTCAGCGCGACGGAGAGAGGTCGGGTGTAAGCGTATATGGCCATCCAGCCCAGCATCTGGTTGCCCGTGGTGCGCAGGATATCTGGCGCACGAGTCAGTAAACCTCGCGGGCGCGTGAGAATAGACCACGTACATCGTGCTGTGCCGCCATCCACGCTACATTCGATACACATCACCTATCAAAGCCATACGGTCTCACCTCCTGTTCGAGGAAAGAAAACCCCCACGCACATCGCCGCATATTGTGTCGTGGGCGGAGCCATTCGACTGCCTTATTTCCTGCACCGACCGGAGCGGTTGAGAAAGTTGTGCAGCGTGAGAGATGATAAAAGGCGCACCAAGTCGAACTCGGAGGAGCCGGTCTTGATGGGGGATGGGGCAAGGAAAAGGGCGGGTACTGCTCCTCCAGGATCGCCGGGTTCCGCCCGGGTGCGAGGTCCTCCCTGAGCGCTGAGGCGGCGCGCGCGAGCAGTAGGTGCACAAGCTCGTTCCCGCGCCGCGTCGGCCGTCGTTGAAAGCGGGCAGAAAGAGGAGGATATCTTCGCCGCGTCTACCACGGAGGATTTTGATACGGCCTGCAAACGCGACGGACAGCATCAGTGCCCCAGGAGTAAGGAAGATGCAAATCGCGCCACGCGCACCTCGATGAAGGTGTCTATCGGCGCATCTTCCTGCTCGGCAGCTCCACGCTCGTGACCCTGCAGCTGCGCGAGGAGGTGCTTCTGGGCGTCCTGGGCGAGGAACGCGGCGACGAGCGCGCGGAGGCGCTCACGGATGGTCTTGTCTTCGTCTTCCATGGAGTCATCTGAGGGCTCGATTTGGTCGCAGAGGACGCCGAGGGTGACCTCAGAGTCGGCTTGAGGTGTTGTTTGAATGCCATCTCGACCATAGAGACTTCCTCCGGTTCGTCTGTAAAGAGTGGGGAAAACCGCCAACAACAACATAAAGACGTGGTTCCCCCACTGGGGACAAAAAGAAGGCCAGGTGGGAACGCACCGCTCTGTAGCAATTGCACCAACACGTCGACGTTCCTCTCCAACCACCTAGGCTGCTCCTTGGACATCCGAACGATAGCCTTGTACTGTAGCCCTCGATTCGTATCTGTAAAATAACATAAAAAGGGTCAGCTGATGAGTGGTACGTTGTTTTACCCGCACGACGCACATTGGGGTCCTGGTCTTCACAAAGGTCATACACGGCATTAAGTTAATAGCGTCTTCGTCGAGATCCGGGAACGCCTTGAAGAGCTTGGCGATATTGCTGGCGGCCATGCGTCTGAGCGATGTACGATGGGAATGGGCCAGCTTTATCGCGTGATTCAAGCCATGCTTTCTCTGCACGGCGGGTGTATGTATGCGTGAGCAGGAAAGAAAGTGGGAAGGGGGGGACGCAACGCACGACCGAGTTTGTGTCTGGCACAACATGGTCGGCGTAGCCAACATCGCGCTCTTGTTCGGAGTTCGGTTAGACCCCCGGACATAAGCTATTTTTTTCAAGCAGAAAGTGTCAACACCGGGTCGCAACTTAGATAGCGAGGTGACTGCGAAGTTGCAAGGGGGGAAGGGCGTGGCAAGGGTATGGTGCAAAGTGCAGAGGGCGGCACGGGCTGGGAGCACGAGGCCGCGAGGTGAGACCGGTGAGGCGAGGCCTTAGACAATATGTGACGTGGTGTAACCACAGGGATATAAGGCAGAGTATTGACTGGAATGTCAGACAAGTGGACCGCGTCACTACTAAGGGCCTTGCTAAGGGCGTGAGTTGATGAGGTGTTGACCAATAGACAAGGGTCGTCACTCGCAGCCAAGAGTGCAACACCCTTGACAGCGGTGGGAGCATTCGGAATTACGCGTTATCGTTATCGTGGACAGCTCGTGGTCACCTAGACGCTCGAACCGCACCCTCACTCTATCCCCCATCACACTGACCTCTTCTATCCAGTATGGCTACTGCACGAGATTCGGAACATGGCCAAATGTCTTCAAATTCGTGCGTAGATGACCATTGTCCCGTGCTTACTTGATAGTAACCCAGCACTCCAGCCGAGGTCCCTCATCGTCGCGACATCCAGGAAGAGGGCGCTTCAATCCCCGTCAAGAACCGCCCTTGGACAGCCCTCGAGACGCCGAGCCGCAGGGAGGACCATCCCAGCTCCGTGTTGATGTGACGGGTATGCACTCGAATCCTGACCCGTTGATTCCCCGATAAGCATTTTAATTCCTTTTTCAGTCCTCCGGGCAGACAATCTTCCTAAACTCAATAATATTTTTGGCCTAAAGTTCTTTGTTACTGTCGCCAGTCAGGCGACAGAAAAGAAGACACCAAGTGTTCCGGCCAAGAGGCAGACGGCGAGATGGGGCGAGAGTCTTGGTGCCTTGTAAGGCATCGCCTATTTAGTCCTCTTCTTCGGCTGAGAGATCTGTTCAGCATTCTACAACCGTCTACACCTCTTATACTAAGTCTTTATGCGAAACGGAAGGCACGTCAAAACACCCTTATTGGAACGCATGAGATGATACCCGTCGAATCCCAAACCGGTTCGTTTCTTATTAGAAACCTCGCTTGTTTGACTACCTAACATCTCGGGTGATAGACACACCTTTTGTCCTCACTGGCGATGGACAGGCTGGAGAGTCGGTGACGCTCTACTTGACAGTCAATGTGTCACCGAACACAACTTCCGATCCGATCTCGCCATCAACGCTCCCATTATCCAATCAGCCACAATCAACGACTCGCCTTCTGGAGAAGCTGAGGAGCCCTCTGTGGCCCAGGAGTCCACGGATCCCACTCGACCCACCGTCACCGCCGGCCCTGAAACACTCTCACCTCCTCCCGATCCGCCTTCCCAGCGAGATGAGCACCCCTATCCCGCCAGCCGCCGATCGACGGGGAGTGTCACCTGCCGAGAGTGCTCTCCATGGCACCGACGAAGCTATAGCGACAATCAATCTCTCAAATAAATGGGAAGGTGCTCTCGGGAGGATCAAGTGGGTGATGGATACTGTGAGCCCCGTTGCAGAGGTGCGTTATATTGTCCGCCCTTTTTGCCATTCCTTGACCAAGCCGAATTTTGTCCTTAGTATCACCCGTACGCAAAGATGGCATATGGTCTACTTTTTGCGATCCCCAAGGTGATCTGTTTGCGCTATTGTTGGATTGAAATATTCATGCAATGTTTATCTGGGTGCTAGACCCTCCTAGAACAGTTTCAACGCGACGACAACATCGGAACGTTACTTGTCGCCATGCACGATGCGTTTGATTTCGCAAACCAGGAAGACCGTTTCAAAGCGATCGGACCTGATTCGAGGCAGGCACAAATCCTTACGCTCATGTTGCAGCATGTCTGTAATTGCTGTGACTTTATCCGGTCATACGCAAAGGATTCGCAATTATGTACGTAATATTTACCCATTTCAGTGGCCGACGCAAACACGAGGTTTTCAGGGAAGCGGATATTGAAGAATGCAGGCAGGCCAAGTCGACAAAGATATCGAGGACTTCCGCGCCACCCTTCTCGAACACCGAAAGGCTTTCTTGGACGAGGCTAGCATCACCACAGAGATAACCGCACTCCAAATTCTGGACGATGTGGGAATAATTTCGGCCGATGTCGGCAGGATTTCGAGTCAGCTCGACGGGATGACTACCCAGCTGAAATGGGTGTCTAGCCAAGTGTCGGATGCCGGTACGTAGTTCTGATACCTTAAACGTTATCGATCTGACAATCGTTATAGAACTGGACAGAAAAATCGGAGAAATCCCATATGGGACAGGTTCACGATTCACGCCCGGCAAGGGCTGTCTTACGGGAACACGCACGGCCTTTCTGGACTTCATTGAAAATTGGGTGAACGACCCCACTTCGGAGCGCTGTCTCGTCCTTTTCGGGCACGCAGGCACGGGAAAGTCATCGATTGCGCACGAAATCGCACGTCGCTTCGACAAAATCCATCGGCTTACGTCATCGTTTATCTTTCTACGGAAGGAGCAATCCAAACGGGAGGCTCATCACCTGTTCACGACTCTTGCTCGCGATCTCTCCGACCGCTATCCTTCGTTTAAAGCTGCGCTGGGAAGTGTCGTAAAGGACAACTCCTCTCTTCGAACTGGAACCCGTGACTACGGTACCCTGTTCGAATCCCTTATCCTGGAACCGCTTAAGGGTCTTCACATCGTTGGTCCTATTCTTGTCGTAATCGATGCCTTGGACGAGAGTGGCGATGTAACTGATAAGAAAGGCTTACAACAATTTCTTGCCGAAGCCATTTCTAAACTGCCATCAAATTTCCGTGTACTCATCACCTCGCGACCCGAGCACGCCATCGAGTCTGCGTTCGCCAGACGCGTCAAAATCAAATATATGGATGATCCCGAGCTGGCTGCTACATATAACGATATTTTCGTGTTTCTCCAGAAGGAGCTTCCTCCAGACGTCAAAACCTATTGTGGCGAGCTGACCAAAAGGGCAGAGGGTTCGTTTCAGTGGGCAGCGGTCGCATGTGGATACATCTTAAACCCTCCCGACGTCTTTGGCTTGAGCCAGATAAATTGTATAAATCACCTTTTGAAACGCACTCCGGATCGCCGTGGACAAGACCCGTTGGATGAATTGTACAAAGAAGTCCTTGAAGGATACTTCACTCACGAGAACTCACGGCTACTTTTTCGCTCAGTTGTGGGACAGCTCATTGCCTCATTTGAACCCCTCAGTATCCGCTCCTTCATCACCCTGCGACACGCCTCTAACCACGCCTCCGACGGTCGTGCCGTCGTTGTGTTACTTCGTCGCCTAGGCTCGTTGTTGAGTAATGTGAATTCCTCCGATGAAAACCTTCCCATCATTCCCCTCCATACGTCATTCCGCGATTTCCTCACAAATCAAGACAAGAGCAACGATTTTTGTGTCGACCTTCGTGACGTTCACCATCAATTGGCGCATTCGTGTCTCGATCTACTGCTCAAAGACCTCAAATTCAACATCTGCAATCTGGAAACGTCATATCTCGCCAACAAAGATGTCACAGACATCAGCTCCCGCGTCGATAAACACATCCCACCTGCTCTGTCGTACGCGTGTCGTTTCTGGGACGATCATATGGAACATATTGGTTTCGAAATCGATCTGTTTGGAAAACTTGGAAGTTTCTTCTCGAAGAAACTTCTCTTTTGGTTGGAGGCCCTCAGCTTGACAAGCGATATGCGTCTTGCCTCCGCAGCGTGCTTGGCTGTGAAGGTGTGGTTAGGCTCTGATCAAGTCGGTAAAGAAGGTGTACGTACAATTGTTGATTCGACGAGGAAGGCGGACAACTAATAGCTACGATAAACAGGTTTCCCAGGCAGAACTAGAGATATTGAGGTCGTTGGTCAATGATGCGTCTGTATTTATACGGCATTTCGGGATGGCGATGGCAAAGAGTGCTCCACATGTCTATCTCTCTGCTCTACCATTTGCGCCGTCTGGTTCTCCTGTCTCTGCGTGTTATTCCAGCTCATTTCCTCGAACATTACGCGTGGATCGTGGGCGAATTTCTCACTGGCCATCATCGGAGATGGTGATTCCAGATTCTGGCGGCGGGGTTCATTCCATTTCGATCTCATCGGACGGCCAGCGGATCGTCTCAGGCTCTTCCGATGGAAGAATTCGTGTGTGGAACGCCAACACGGGAGAGACGGAGGCGGGCCCATTTACCGGTCACACGGATTGGGTCAATTCTGTGGCATTCTCGCCAGATGGCCAGCGGATCGTCTCAGGCTCGAACGATGGAACAATTCGTGTGTGGAACGCCAGCACGGGAGAGACGGAGGCGGGCCCATTTACCGGTCACACGGATTGGGTCAATTCTGTGGCATTCTCGCCAGATGGCCAGCGGATCGTCTCAGGCTCGCACGATGGAACAATTCGTGTGTGGAACGCCAGCACGGGAGAGACAGAGGCGGGCCCATTTACCGGTCACACGGATTGGGTCAATTCTGTGGCATTCTCGCCAGATGGCCAGCGGATCGTCTCAGGCTCTTCCGATCGAACAATTCGTGTGTGGAACGCCAGCACGGGAGAGACGGAGGCGGGCCCATTTACCGGTCACACGTCTTCGGTCAAATCTGTGGCATTCTCGCCAGATGGCCAGCGGATCGTCTCAGGCTCGCAAGATCGAACAATTCGTGTGTGGAACGCCAGCACGGGAGAGACGGAGGCGGGCCCATTTACCGGTCACACGTCTTCGGTCAATTCTGTGGCATTCTCGCCAGATGGCCAGCGGATCGTCTCAGGCTCGGACGATCGAACAATTCGTGTGTGGAACGCCAGCACGGGAGAGACGGAGGCGGGCCCATTTACCGGTCACACGAATTGGGTCAATTCTGTGGCATTCTCGCCAGATGGCCAGCGGATCGTCTCAGGCTCGCAAGATCGAACAATTCGTGTGTGGAACGCCAGCACGGGAGAGACGGAGGCGGGCCCATTTACCGGTCACACGTCTTCGGTCAATTCTGTGGCATTCTCGCCAGATGGCCAGCGGATCGTCTCAGGCTCGGACGATCGAACAATTCGTGTGTGGAACGCCAGCACGGGAGAGACGGGGGCGGGCCCATTTACCGGTCACACGTCTTGGGTCAAATCTGTGGCATTCTCGCCAGATGGCCAGCGGATCGTCTCAGGCTCGCACGATCTCACAATTCGTGTGTGGAACGCCAGCACGGGAGAGACGGAGGCGGGCCCATTTACCGGTCACACGTCTTCGGTCAATTCTGTGGCATTCTCGCCAGATGGCCAGCGGATCGTCTCAGGCTCTTTCGATGGAACAATTCGTGTGTGGAACGCCAGCACGGGAGAGACGGAGGCGGGCCCATTTACCGGTCACACGAATTGGGTCTTTTCTGTGGCATTCTCGCCAGATGGCCAGCGGATCGTCTCAGGCTCTTTCGATGGAACAATTCGTGTGTGGAACGCCAGCACGGGAGAGACGGAGGCGGGCCCATTTACCGGTCACACGGATTGGGTCAATTCTGTGGCATTCTCGCCAGATGGCCAGCGGATCGTCTCAGGCTCGAACGATGGAACAATTCGTGTGTGGAACGCCAGCACGGGAGAGACGGAGGCGGGCCCATTTACCGGTCACAAGGATTCGGTCAATTCTGTGGCATTCTCGCCAGATGGCCAGCGGATCGTCTCAGGCTCGCGCGATGAAACAATTCGTGTGTGGAACGCCAGCACGGGAGAGACGGAGGCGGGCCCATTTACCGGTCACACGTCTTGGGTCAATTCTGTGGCATTCTCGCCAGATGGCCAGCGGATCGTCTCAGGCTCGCGCGATGAAACAATTCGTGTGTGGAACGCCAGCACGGGAGAGACGGAGGCGGGCCCATTTACCGGTCACAAGGATTCGGTCAAATCTGTGGCATTCTCGCCAGATGGCCAGCGGATCGTCTCAGGCTCGGAAGATCGAACAATTCGTATGTTGAACGCTACGACAGGAAGTACCGAAACTAAAAGCCACGTCGACTTCACTAACCACTCCGTGATCAATGAGGAGGGATGGATATGCGGTAGTAAAGGCGAACTCCTAATGTGGATCCCGCAAACACATAGAGCAAATCTTCATCGCCCGAGTACTATCTGGGTTGCCGGCGAATACGAAACACGCCTCGATCTGTCGACTTTCGTACATGGGCAGAGTTGGACTACTTGTATTAGCACCTAGAGAAACAGCTACAGTAACCCATATATTTTCTTTACGCTGTAATGTGACGTGCTTCAGCTGATAATAGTTCGTTGAGGCTGTACACGCCGATAACTCAGTCACAGGCAAGGTGTCGATGCTTTGCCCACCAAGTAACGTGAGTTCGTGGAGCGATAAAAATGCCCACACACCCATTCAATAACTGGAAAAAGTAACTGATTCATCACGACGCCAGTGGCCGTCGCCCACTGCCCCTCATGTGAACCGAATGACAAATAACATGATCAAAAACGCAATCGCCGACGACGACGACGCTCGATATCGTTCAGACACGTCGTTTCGAGTGTCTTCCCGCGGTGACCGCGCACCCGCACCTGCTTCGCCACCTTCAAGTTCGTGCCCACCATCTCCTCCGCGGCGTGCAGCACCCCTGGTCCGCCCCCAGCGCGCCAGAGAAGTGCTCCGCGTTCCGCCGCATCTGGCCGCCAGTTCCTTCTGCAGCAGCGCAAACGCAGACTCCACGTCGTCCCCCGTGTTGCGCGCGCCGGTCGTGGACGCCGTCCGGTCTGGCGGAAGAAAGGCGAGGGACTCGTCGTCGGCCGAGCCGGAGAGCAGGCACACGTCCACCGCAGCTGCGGCTGCGAAGGCCTCCGCATCATCAGTGGTGAGGAGACCTGACGTGATGGGTGAAGGTAGCGCAGGGCGTTGGACCGTTAGCGGATCGGGTTACCGGGTGACAGATGGGGACGGGTGCAGTAGGGCAGGAAGGAATAGCTCTAGACGCAAAGGTTCAGGGGCGACCTTCTATCATAGACTAGGGAAATTGACGAAGGTATTCTAGCATACACATGGAGACGTACCTCGTTGGCGGATAGCGTACAGGCGCTCAGCCTGTCCAGCAAGCCACGAATGCCCGCAAGGCGCTTCCCGAGCTTTCTGCGCATTCAACTAGTCGGTGCCAAAGTCTCTTTGTGTGTTTGGGTTTCGAGAATGTGGTTAAGAGCACTCACGCTGAAGGTTGAACGTCATTGTCGAGCTCCACGTTTGTGACGTTTCCCAGCAATATTTAGGCGTGCTTCAATTGCCGCAAGAAATAAGTTGTCTCCTTGAGAGGTAAGGGCCTCACTGAACAAGGGAAGCACCTGTAGCATTCTCTCTGATTTGAGACATTGCGTCCAGCTCCGCTCCGTACCTCAGTCGGCCTCGTCGACAGATTTGTCGAGAGGCTGCACAAGGCGGACGAGGGTAACCCGGTCGCGGACAACCTGTTCTTTGGCTGCCATCTTGGAGATAAATCATGGGACGTAGAAAGACAGAAGAGGATAGTTACCTACACTTTACCTACTCGCAGCTACTCCCACCCAAAACGTGCCCTTGACGCGGCAACGTGATCACATATGTCCTCTTTCGGACATAATCTTGCAGTTTCATCAATTTCATCCATCAGCAGCAGGCATGATACAGATAAATGACTTCGGATTAATCAATTAAAACACTCTTAGAGCACACGTACACTCGGCACCATGTTATGTTCTGTCTACAATTTCGTGACTTCGTACCAACTTCGTACTGACCTTTTGACAACTCGGAATGGGTCATGCATGGCAGTACTCTCCATACTGTCGACATTAAGACCCGCCAAGTCAATCGCAGACATCACAGTTACACAGCAGAGACAAGAAAAGAGACAAGAAACGGCCAACGGGCCAATACATAATATAATTAGGGCTTTCTATAATTTCTCATCGCCGTCCTCGAGCTCCTCGAGTTCGTCGTTCGAAGGAGGACGCGTGTCCAACGCCACGTACTCTCCCTTCGCGTTCTCACAGATCGAAACCGCCGCTGCACCGTCATCACGCCGACAACGTATAGGGCAGGGACGGTCTAAGCGATTCGAACGTGGTCATCAGTTCTATCTTTCTCGAAGCAGAGCAAAAAAAGACTCACGAGTAGCAGTGCAGACCACACGAGCGTGGACCGGCCGGCCGAGATGAGGCCGAGCCACGTCTCGAAAAACGCGAGCAGGACGATTGCGCCGCCCAGGCCAGCCAGCAACGCACCGCGCGCGCCGGTGCGGCTCTCCTTTGGGATGCGGTGGACCCAGCTCCCAAACGCGCACTGCGCGACGTACAGCAACACGAGGCCGATACCTCCCACCTGCCCGGGGATCAGTCGTCAGTACAGGGGAAAGCCGGGCGCATCACGACATCACCTTGTGCGCCATACTGGAGCCATGATTATCCATGAACAGATACGCGAGCGTGCCTCCTGCGATGGACGCGCCGGCTGAATGACGCGCCGTTGAGTGAAGCACGACTGGGGGAGGGGGAATAGGCACGAACCGACGCCAAATTGTAGCAGGCGGTGCAGCAGGAACGCTCTGGGACTTCCCGTCGCCTGTGCATATCAGGCCACGAGCGCGCCAGACGGTAACACGAGCAAGAATCCCACGGTACAGAGCGCGCCGTGCACGAAACCTGCAGTACTACCGCCGCTAACGGCATCGTCATCGTCATCGTCATCGTGGCTTTCACCCTCGTCTTTTGCCTTCTCGTCGTCGTGGTGGTCTTCTTCTTCGGGATGGGGGTGGGGATGGTCGATATGCACTGGGGGGAGGGAGTGGAGCTGGTGGCTTAGCGGGGATGTCAGGGATGCGCGTCAGGTCGAGCATGCCGCGACCGATCTTGTGGTGTATCGAGATGGGAGCACCCGGGTCCGATCCCGGGGGCGTGCGACTGAACGCCCAAATGATGTTCTGCATTCCATCCGGCGGGGCCTGCGCGAAACGTCAAGTACAGAAAGCCGCGCATATATGCACGATACTTACATTCCGAGTGAACGCTATTTGCGGGTTCTCCACGGTGACCTGCAACAGAACGCAATGAAGAAACAAAAATTGGTATAGGGGAGCACGCACGTAGGGATCGGTGATCGAGAGCTTGGCGGTGAACGGCGGGTGCGGATCTGGTGTCGGCATGACTTCGTAAGGCGCCTTGCGCTGCGAGAGCGCCACGGAGTTGTACTCGCCGTCTGCGCCGCGCGGGGGCCACACGATCACCATGGGGCTGTCGCCCATATTACGCCCGAAGCCACTAACGTGCGTGGGCTGGACGTCAGCGCGATGGAGAGAGGTCGGGTGTAAGCGTACATGGCCATCCAGCCCAGCTTCTCGTTGCCCGCGCAGGATATCTGGTGCATGAGTCAGTAGACCCCGTGGGCGCGTGAGAATAGACCACGTACATCGTGCCGTCCCGCCATCCTCCTTCATTCGATACACATCACCTATCAAAGCCATACGGTCTCACCTCCGGTTCGAGGAAAGAAAAACCCCACGCACATCGCTGCATATCGTGTCGTGGGAGGAGCCAGTCGACTGCATTATTTCCTGCACGGACCGGAGTGGATGAGAAAGTTGTGCGGCGTGCGGGATGATAAAAGACGCACCAAGTCCGTCTCGGAGGAGCCGCTCTTGACGGGGGACGGGGTAAGGAAGAGGGCCGCGGCCAGCAAGAATTTCGTCGTCGAGTCGCGACTGAGTATTCTCATCGAAGAGCGCAGGGGGCGGACACGTCTGCGCTCTCACGAATAGTTTGGTTTGACACAACACGGCGCTTGGTCACGTAACGATTACGGTTACTGTATAAACTAGGGACGACGTTGTCGTCTCAAACCTTGCTCTGTCATCATTTTCACCATGACTACAAAATCTGTCGTGCTACGCACTGTCGTTGTGGATTACAGAAAACTGTAAATAGGGGTCGCCGAACGTGGATGATGGCTCCCGTGTGAGGGGCGTATTCACTATACTATAATACCCCTTTTTTTTTCTACTTGTTCCACAAAAGTGGTTCGGTGTCCGGCGAGACAGTTTCGAAGAAGGGATGGGGAGTGGTGTGCGATGGTGGGCTGATGTGGGAGGAGGGGTTCATGTTTGCGTCTAATCTCTGCCTCTTGGTACGTGCTCTCTCTTCGAAAATAGATTGCTGTTCTGTGGGCAAAAGGAAGATCGCGTCTTCCATGGTTGCACGAGAACGCTTTTGAGCGGGAGTAAAAGTAGCAGGCCGTAAGGTGTCTTCCATCTCTTTCATGGTTAAACCACGTAAAGGAGATTGCATGTTTGATGAGGACGACATGAGCTACAAGATAGTATGAACGTATGGTAGAGAGCAGACGCTGCCGATTCCAGTGCGCGAATGAAAAAAAAATTTGATGTTATACATACGGCATAGACCCGATCGAAGGACTCCTAGAGGGGAAGAAGATGAAATTGTTTACGAAGCGTGGCAGGAATTTGTCGCGCGTCTTAGAGGTCGTTTGGATGAAACCAGTCACCAGCAACATTTGAGGAATGCACAGATGAGCCAACGCAAGTGTGACCAAAAAAAAGAATGGAAAAAGAATAGGAAAACAACGATGCACGAAGCAAGTGAAGGAAAACGGAATGACCGGTTTGGGATTATTGTATCCAATGCGGAAACCAAATTGAATTTGTCCGGGAAGCAGCGCGAGAGGTTGTTACGCGTCGTGTGAACGGTATGCAGAAAAAAAAAGCTATAGTATTGCACAAGTGCGGTATCGCAAGCGAGGGAAAAAAAAAGAAAAACAAAATCATAGTGAAACAGACGTGCAAGAAGGTAAACGAACAAATAGGGGTCGTCGGTTGCAGATTGCTTAGTAATTCAGACATGGTAGAGGACCTTGCAGAGCAAGGTGATAATATTCGGTCGAGAGTTCGTGGTCATTCGACTACCATAGAAACTAACTTCGTCATGCTATCAAGTCTCCTTTCCCTGTA
>JAKELH010000364.1:0-78148 GCA_021525015.1 Lactarius pseudohatsudake
GGCAAGATCAGAAAGACAGTCTAGACCATGGGAGGGAGGTCGCCCCGCGCACTCGAGCCCAGCGACGGGCTCAGTCAATCGTGGATGCGATGCGATGTGCCAGACACCTCCGAGTCGTGCCATGCTCTGCTGAAAGACGTTGACGATCTGGATTCCCCATCAGGACCTGGCCTGAAGCCGTGGCGTCAGGTGAGGGAGAGTAACGGCTGGACGGCACTTAGTCAGAACTCTCCAGCGTGCAGTAAATGCGTAAGGAGGTGACGGCAAACCACTTCCTTGTATTACCTTCATCCCGGTAATTAGTGTTCTGTCGTTCCTACTATGGTACAGTGGTCCCCGGCCGCGCTCCGCAGTTCCTGTCAACTTGCGAGGGGAATTCATTTATCGGCTGAAGTGCGACAGGAATGGACAGCCCTCGTGGCACAACTGTGTGATGGAGTAGTCAAGGGATACCAGCAGGTATGGGAGAGTGTCCGACCGCTTCCCCCCCCCGTGCATCCCAAGTCGATGCGACTAGTTCCAATAGCCGGTACATCGGGCAAATATGCTGTGAAGGCCGCATTCTTGGCATCTTGTTGGGAAGAGATCTAGACATGGAGTCAAGCATGGAGTGACCTCCTGGCTTTGCTGAGCTATTCGTGGTGTGGATATTTTGGTGGGTATAGTAGTTTACCATGATGTCATTGATATAATAATACTACTAGTAGTTGGTTATTAAGGTGTTATTATTTTCTCTGGTCTGGAAGGGGGGTGACGGTGATCGTGGACGTGGACTCTCTGTAGGTCCTTGTCCCGGCGCTGGCTGTCAGTATTCTGTACCAAGGTGACGGATGGTAGCGGTTGAACCGTGGAAAGAATTCGAAGTCCATTGTCCTTGCCCAGATCAAAGTCCGACTCTTTTGTATGTCTAAGTTGGGTTTTTTCACCTTTCTTTCACTGAGTAGCCGATCGGGCCCAGTGAGTAGATTCAACTTGAAGCACTGGGTGCCAGCCTGAGTGGGGTTGCAAAAGCCCTCTTCGGTGAATGCTTTACCCTGGCCCTCCTGTTGAGCATAGTGATTGGCCCAGGTAACCCTCGGCCCGGGGTTGACGAGGGCTACCCGCATCCGTACCCGAGAAAACAAAACCTGTACCCCTTCTCAGGGGTACAGGTTCCCGCGGGTACGGGTCGGGGGTCTCGGGGGTTGGCCGGGTTTGTACTACGGGTCTGGGTACAAGTAAACTACCACGGGTAGTACAAGCCATCCCATGACGCAGCGATGAGGCAGACTTGTCAACGTGTCGTTGTCTCTGACCTTTCCCCGGGAAATGGGGGATTGTCCCTGTTTAAAGCCGTAACACTTAGCTGTTTCCGAGTCACACAAATACACGGGGGTAGAATCCAAGTGAACGAGTCGAGCCTTGGGCTTCGAGCTTTTTTCACCCTCGCTAAAGCGCTTGTCCGTCGCTCCAAAATGTTTAACCAGCTCGAAGATGCCAGTTATGCAACCAAATACCTCCGCCACCTTAGAGACCACCCTCACGCGGCGTTCGTGTTCCCGCGCCATCAAGTCACAGCGTGCCTCGTGGACGTGTTGGCATTTCAGGTGGAGTTGGACGCCAGCAACGTAGTGCAGTGCATCGAAGAAATGTCAGCCCTTTCCCACGAACCCCTCACCTTGGATCCGTCCGATACAAGGTCCGATAGCAACATCACTCTCTCCGTCAGTCAGTTTTCCACAGCAGTCACATCCAAAATCAGTCTTTGGGTACCTGACCAACCATTGAATCAAGTTATCAAATGCCTGCGACTGGCGAGGAAGCACAAACTGGGTCTGCCCGAGGCTAGCTACGCTCTTGCTTGGTCTCTCGGCCGTCGCTATTGTACGACCTTCGTAAAGGACGATTACGAGGAGGCTGTGTCTGTCTTTGGTGAATTTATCACTTCTAATTCCGCCGGAGACAGCCAGGATGAATTCGTAGCCAATGTTCAACAGATTGTGACAGCGCTGGCAGTGATCCAATCGATGGCCCACGGGACTCTAGAATATTGGGAGGAGGCAATATATCGCGCTCGTACATTTACCGGCCCATCTTTTGACAAAGATCGTTTTGCGGAAATCACTGCGGAGCAGCGCGTCCGTTACTTCGGTTCCATCGAAGGCCTTGAAGCGTCGTCCAGCAATTCATCGTTATCTCGGCCAGTGCCAGTGTCCTTCGAGAAGCACGACGAGGATCCGGAAATCGATCCGACGTTCGGGAGGCTGGAGCTCCTTGACGAACTTCTCTCGAAAATCCACAATAATGACACAACGGAGATTGATGGAACTATCGAGAACGGCCGAACCGTACTTGCTTCTGTTCCAAGGAATCTGCTCACGCCTTTTCGACTTATTTGGCTTGATCCTCTTTGAAGCATTCATAATGAATGTATATGACTTATGAAACAACTGAACCCGATTCCATAATTTGACTGACCGACGCAAACACCGTCAACAAACAATTCGCCAAGGTTGCAGTCGACGAAGTCGACGCCTAGTTCTCCCAAATGTCATAACTGTATGGCCCCGCTGTGCCCGAAGCATGTCGCCAACGCGGGGCTTCCATTCGATGCTCGGGTTCAGCCCCTGTGCGTGTCATGTCCCGATGTCCGGCTGCATGGAGCCTTCTTGATTCTCAACCTGTAGCACTCCCCCGAGTAACACGGTGTGCGGCGTGGCACTCAGGCTGTCGGTCAAGTGACCTCCTGTGTGCCAAAGGCACCAGCGCAAAATATACCAACTGTACGTACTCTTCCGTGCGCCATGACTGCGACCTAGCGGGGATGGACTGGGCTAGCTAGACACCGACGGGTGTACAGTAATACGGTTCCGATGGCGTGCGGGCCATGACTGTCGTGCAGCGGATCCGTTTCCACGCACGAGTCCAGCCTGAGAACGGCAGGCAGCCCCTTGGCGTCATACAGTAAGCCACGGCCCTAACGCGACCCCGGCTACCACCTCTCTCAGGTCCTCAGGACGCAGGCCCAGGATCAGCGGATACGAAATATGTCATTCGGAAGGAGGAAGATCTACAAAACTGCACCGTAAAGCACTGCTGTAATATCACATACCCGACGCCAGCGCCGTCTTCCCCTCTTCCCATCGTCGCAAAAGGCTTGCAAAGTTCCCAGCACATAGAATGGCCGACATGACCGCATGACCGCGGGGCTAGGAAGGGTGCGTCCCGTCGGTCGTGTTTTGCAGATCGTCGGCAGCAAAAGTAAAAGAAATGCAATAGAATACTTTTGCCAAGACTTTTTCGTTTTGCACAGATGCCATCAACGCGACCAGGACCGGGATCCTTGGTGTTATCTCCGTTCGTATGGTGTTATCGGTAACCAAGTTCATATCTACATGACATAGGCACTTGCGATGCGTAGCCTCGCCGCATGCTATGCAGGCTCGTGTAACATACTGTACTGTAATTATTCAAAGGTGGCGCGTCAGATCATGGTGTAGATGGTAGAACTAAATGTGCGAGTCCGCGAAGTGTGCAATTGAATAACCCATCAATTGATCGTGTCTCTCCCCTCATACACACACCTCCCCCCTTGCGACCCCATTTCTGAGCCAGGGTATGTGTCAACGCTGACCCTCATTTAACGGCACCATTAATAACGTTGACTGCTTGCTGCGTCAAGGGAGTGCCCCACGATCGTCGGCGACGAGGTGCTGTACGTGGATATTACACCCTGTACGGTTGACAGGAGTCACAGGACTTCTGATGCAGTCCGAGGCCGAGGGCTAAGGTCCTGGGGGAGGACGTAACGTGAGGAAATTCGTCGCGTCGAAGAGAACAGGGTTCATTGAGCATAACGACACTCACCTGATAAGTTGGTTGTAATCGCAATTTTGGTAGAAACGATTATGAGTTGGTTACAACTGGGACAGATTATAAACCTTTCCTGATTTTGCGACATTGCGTTCTGCTAGTTGACTCCCAACCCCAGCAACATCATGTCTTCCGAATCTGAAACTCCCATCAAACCTGAGTATGTGTTGGACGACAATAATTCAGAGATCTCTCGGTGCGCACTAGACTCGTGTCACTTACCTCGACATAGAGACGACTGCAAATAGGTTGAAAGCCCAGTATTTGCATTTCAAGACGGTGTTCGACTCCAACACCGTACCGCCTGTGGTCAACATCAATCAGGTCAGAAAAGTAATCGACGTGGCCACAGGTACAGGCACCTGGGCCCTCGACTTCGTATCACAGCCCAATGTCCGTGATCGCGATGTCCAGATCTTCGCTTGCGATCTCTCCTCCACCAAGTTCCCTCAAGCGGGCAAACCAGATGTCGACAAGATAACATTCTTCGAACACGACGTCACCAAACCATTCCCAGATGAAATGCTCAGAACCTTTGATCTCGTCAACATGAGCTGCATGTGTTTAGCGCTGACATTGCAGGGGTGGGAACCAGCGCTACAGAACATGCGTGACTTGCTCAGTTGAGTATGCATTGTTATGGTGCTCAGAACTTACCGTCGAACGTGGTACTAGAACCCGGCGGGCATCTCACTCTGCGAGATATTGATCTCGTATTGTTCACGCACGAGAATCGCCCGCCACTCGAAGGTCAGGAGCCCGATATCGTGGCATACACCCAATGCAAATCCACACTGGCCACAATCAATCGCATCCTCTCGGGTTGGGCGCTCCAACAAGGCTTCGTCGTCAGGTGCGTGCACGTCTCTGCGTTCCGCGCCGTGGCTCATCCGACCACAGCCTTTCGTATCGTCTCCGAAAGATGCTCCAAGATGCGTCTCTTCAGGTCTTGTCATCTACGCGGGCCCTTGCCCCTTACGGGGAATACTGTTCGTCCTACAAAGGGCTAAACGGGACGTCTCTTTCGGAGTTCACGGCGAATTCCTTCCAGAGCTTTTCTGAGGTCCTCAACGTTGTGACGTCGGCCATGATGAAGGCGGGGTGTCTGGAGTTGGGTGATGGTACCCGAATCGCTGACGAAGAGGAGCGGAAGGCGCTGATGAAGGAGCTGAGGCATTTCGTGGAAAGGGGTATTTTGGTGCCCTTGTCTGAATGGGTCGTAGTGCGCCCTCTGGGATCCTAGAAATTTGTTCTTAATTTCTTGCTTTCGCGACTACGAGGGTCAATTTTCCAGGTGGAAAGCATCCAGTTGACACCCCGGTTTGCTTGTTTCGTTGAAAGCGCAGTGAACAGCAGCGTATCCCTGGAGTCCCTATGACACGCGTACCTTGTGATGACTATGAAGCGATGATGAATGCTAGTGGCCATCAGACTGCGGGATTCACGTCCTCAAAAAGGAAGGTGCCAAGAGACTCCTTGCGGGGGTCCCCGAAACCCCGCCAGATCAAGAAAAGCGCTCTATCGATATGAAAACTGCTGTAAACTGTCGGTCTTACCCAGCTCGTAAAATCGATATTCGATTCCCGTACAAACATGCGTTCAGACCTTGTAGGCCCCGATCACCACCCCGATGGGCTTGCATCCTGGCGGCCACCCCGAGGGGCCAAGGGTGGTCTGATATATTCTTGACTGGATCCGCGACGGTTTGGCAACGCGCTTTATTATTCCCACGATGTACGGGCACATACCTCCGAGTCACTGACGACACCACAACCCTTGGGTTGAAGGTGAGAGCGCGCACCGGGAAAATGGAAAATTGAGTACGAGTACGGTGCACCCTCGAGTAGCTCCTTAGATTGTCGGTGCGTCGGACATAGCACGGCAGGAACACCCGAACACGCGATTTACATCGCTCTTCTCGCATGGAAGACATGAAGCATGAAGACAAAAACCGGGTATAGTAAGTAGATGCCTATACTGTATGCGTTTTCTGGACCAGGATGGTGACGCCACACCGTCTTGCCAAGTAGATCCCACCACCCGTCAGTTTCTAGCCGCGGGTTTCTTCAGCTCATGAGAACTTCTGTGCCTCTTATATAGTACCGTCGGACTGCGAGAACGAATTGACTCGCCTCTCAGCATCCTTTCCAACCATGCACGGTAAACAGTGGAAAAAACTGGGAGTCTTCGCTTTCCTCGATACAGGCGCGCCATCCCCCCACCAGAAAGACTATGTTACCCTTGTGATTGTACATGGACGAGGGCTTAAAGCAGGTTCGTTGCAATTTCCAAAGTTTAATCTTGGTCACGAGGGTTTCCATCTTCTGCAGATTTCTTCGCACGCCTCCTGCCTCTCGCTGGAAAGCTTGGGGCGCGCGTAGTCGCTATCAACAGACGTGATTACCCAGGCTCCGCCCCATTCAGTGAAGAAGATCGTGCCTTACTTCTTTCGACAATACCGGATACCCCAGCGGCCTCTGAGCACGCTGACCACTACATGAAAGCTCGTGCCGGAGAACTCTACGACTTCCTCACCCAGCTCGTGAAATCCGAGGATTTGCCTACCAATAGTATCGTCTTGGCTGGCTGGTCACTTGGCACTTCTTTTGTCCTCTCGTTCTTTGCTCACGCCCCATCGTTCGACTCGGAGTCGTGGGGGCTGGGCCAATACATCCGCAGAGTCATCGCGTACGGTGCGTCTCCCTGTTTGATAAGACCAATGTGGAAGGGAATTCCCTAACGTGGATGCGAACATACCCAGATCCCCCATCTACTGCGATGGGCTATCCTCTCCCAGATGGATACTACACCCCATTGGATGACCCATCCATGCCTCCAGGGGAAGGAATCAAGATTTTTCCATTATGGGTCACAGGTTACTATGCGCACGGTGATACCCTCGAAACGTTATCGCTTCGCGACGCGTTAGACGAACCCAGTCCCACAATTCTAAGAATGTCCCCTGAAGACCTCACTTCGGTGGCCCACGAACCCCCTACCTCACCCGACGGGTCAGATACGGTGGTGCTTGACAGCGGCCTTGACCGTGGCGCTTTCTCTCGGCTTCGTGAAGTCGCATTGTTCGCGCCGCAAAACGCTGAGATCGCATGGCCCAACGTAGAATTCCGCTACGTCTGGTGCGATCGTTCCGTCTGGGTGATGCCCTTGGGCGCCTTGTTGTTTAGTGCAGAGATAGAACAGGCAAGGAAGGACGGAAAGCGTATCAGGAAACATTCTGTAGTCCGAATGCGAGGCGCGAATCATTGCGTGAGTATAACTTTCACTTACGCCCTTATGATTTCGCTTAAAATCCCACCTCAAGGCACACTGGGACGAGCCAGAGCGATTGCTGAGGCTGCTGCTGTCTGACGCGCCGTCTGATATTGGTGCTTAGGACGTGGCGGAACCATGACTTTGACTTTAGTGAAGGGAGCGGTGTTGAAAATATTACATATTAAACAAAGGCCAATCGTGTCTGATCTTTTCTTGTGACCCCGATTATCCCTCAGTTTCTTGTTTGCCAGTAAATAATTATCTTACACTGTAATGTCATGGGCAAGGGGCTCGCGGGAATGTAAGTGGGGTATAGCGGGCTGTTAGCAGATTTTTGTCTACTGTACCAGCGCTTATGGGGCGCTAATCCTGTCCAGCTAGAATCCCATATTTGGATAGGCGCCCACTTACATAAATACCCCCCCTTTCCAACTCGTCCTTATGAGAAAATTGTACCCCCTATATGAAACTACAGTCCCGCTGGCCCCTTGGATGATACTGCCAAGGCATGGATGACTGGATGGCACATTTGGTCACCTTAGATCTAGCATGGAGGCCCGGGTGAGTTTGGTACGCATCTACTAATCGTTTCGAGGTTGAATACGTCGAATGACGTCGTGTGTCGAGTGATGCGATCACTTACGCATCTTGCATCATGGACCCACTTCCGGTCGACCCACGTCCGGAGGCCCCGGTCGTGACTTCGCCTCGGATGTGAACCGGTGAACTCCTCACCCGCAGCCGATCGAGAAGCAATTCGTACTTCCAGCTTCCGATCTTTCACTCATTTTCTGTTTCACGCTTGTACCAATAGCCCATTTTCCGACGTCCCTCTCCGGTCCAGTGTCTATTAGAGTACAATGTAATACCGCGCCCAAGACCGCGCCGTGCTCGATATTCCTCTGGGCAGCGCCCTCCCACCTACAAGCCATCGAGTAAATGAATTCGCAATTGACTTGATAAGACGACGCATGTTCCAACAAAGCAGGTCGTGTATGACCAGACCCTCCCTTATACATTCTGCCCTCTAGCTTTGCCTGCCCTCGGGCTTGGTGAGCTGCCATGGCGTCGCGGGCTCACCACGGATAATACGCTATTTAGCACGGCCAAGGAGATGTGTACTGTAGGCCCGGGATCAAGAAGACCTGGCCCGCCTCCATTGGGATGTTTCGGGGTCAGCGCGGACATCTTCCAAGATTGGCAGCTTTCACCGGCGACTTTTCACCGGCGATATCAGCCATAACTTACTGTATCAAGGGTGTCGCGCGAGCGCCGTTACTGAGTGAGAGCCTAGACCCATCGCGTTCCGGACCCATCGAGTTGACAAATGTTGATCACTTCGCTACCGTGGACTCGTCCGGAACCTGTCAAGAACCACGGCGGGCATGGAAGGGGGGGGCTGGTGCAATTAGTGCCTGAGGCCTGAAGGGGTAAAGGGCATCACCGGCGTCCCGCTGACTGTCTTTTAACTTACTAGTGACTAGACTATTAATAACCCTCGTTTTTGACCATGGCGGCAGCCGCCCGTGCTTTGCAATCCTCCCAGTCCGTCCCCCACTCTTCTCTAAACAGCACCGAGTGTGCAGTCTCCGTGGTGTGTTGTGTATGATTACCTTTATCAAAACACTCCTCTCCCGCTGCTTTTGTTGGCCATTTGGTATGACTAACACGACGGGAACTATACGCCTCCCGGACGATGAAGAGGACAAGAGTGAGAGCTCAACGTCGAAGCGACGAGCACTTCTTGTCGGTATCTCCTACAAAGGAGACCACAATACGTGGTCACCCTTGGATGGTCCTCACGAAGATGTAGATCGCTTTCAGCAACTCCTCACTGGTACGCGGTCATACACCTCGTTCAGATATCCCTTCGACAACAGCCCTCTTCCCAGAAACCTATGAATATCGCCCGGAAGACATTACTGTGCTGAAAGACAGTCCCAATCTCCCAGATATCTCCCACCCTACTCGCGTCAACATGGTGAGTGCCAACAAGTTGTAATAGGTGGATGTTTCTCATTATGACACGTCATAGATTCGTGAGTTGAAGCGACTGGTTTCTGATGCTGCGCCAGGCGACACCTTCGTCTTCCTTTGTGAGGCTACGTCTTCTCGACACTTTCCAGCTCCTAAGCTCCCGACGCAGATTCAGGTCATTCTGACCAGAAGTTAGCCATCGAGGATTCCAAAGAGGAGGACAACCAGGATGAAAGTGAGTTCTTTTCCCTGCAGAGAAATGCTCTCCCTGATGTAGAGCCCCATAAGTGATCATTACAAGCGACGAGCAGTTCATCCTCGATAACGTCAGATTCCGATCTACACTGGAGGCCTTGCACGCTGACACACGCACAGGAGCTCAACGATATCCTTATTCTCCTTCCGATCGGTTGCTCTCTCCTGGTGCGTAGTTCCTTTCTTGCCACCCTATCCCTCATCTCAATCACTGTTCAGGCCATTCTTGACACCTGCCACTCCGGAACCCTGCTCGACCTTCCCCATCACCATTGCAATAGCGTTTACGTGCCATGGCAATCCAAGGGCGCTCGTCGCACCCTATCCATGCAGAACAAAAATGGTTTGCATCCACATAGCCCCCTTATACGATGGGCTAACGTCCACTTAGTGCGTCGCCAGGCGACGGACTACACCAAGTCGAGATCCCCCGACCAGGCTCTTCCATCTATTGAAGCAATTATTGATTTGCAGGAAGCGGGTGATCGGTCGGCGCGCCCGCCCTCACGAATCGATGATGGCGCTAGCGCAGGTCGCTCTTTGGATCAGCGTGAATCGTCTCCTGCATCGCAATCACGCGCGACTCGGCGGCCATGGGAGCGCTCGATCTTCCCGTCACAGCCTCGAAGCGCTTCTCCAGAACCTCTTTTTGTCTGCGATGGTTGGTGCCACCGCAACGATGATCCATATCCGACTATGGTGAGCCTGACTTGTTCCTGTCTTGTAAGCGAGTGGTGTGGTCTCATGTTTCTCGGTAGCTCTCTCTATCTGCCTGCTCGGACTTGCAGCGTGCATGGGAGGGCCCGAACGGCTCACTCACCACGGTCGTGTGCAATTATCTGAGTTCGTACATTTAACAGGCGTTTGTTTAACTTTGATCCGACGTTGCCCATCAGACACTCACACTCACCCATCATACCGGGAACTGATGTCACACATCAAGTACGTCAGTCTGCTATTAATATACACTCCCAGCCGAGCGCTTATGTATTGTATCCCATCTCGTTTTTCCAGTTTCCAATTGCATGACAACGCCCTCGAGCTACACAAATATACACGCTACCAGAAAAAGCAGGCTACTCGCGGCAAAGGAGATGGATTTGACGGTGAACTCGACAATTTCCAGGAACCTGTGCTTAGCAGTCTGGCAAAGCTGGTACGTGTTTATCATACAAATGATCCGGCTTGCTGTTGATGGATTGGTTACCTATCTAGAATATGGATGAAATTCTGAAGTTCTGACGTATGATGATGCATGATGCGCTATACTTCTTTCAGGTATATTACTTTCGGAATCTCTCCCGCCAGTCATCACGTGGAATACGCACCGCTCAAACTACAAATCGGTTTTATTCCTCTCAAGCGCAAATAAGTACTCTACTGTATAACATATTTACTGAAACGCCCCACACCTGACATTGCCTCTGCCCTCACTCCTCGTCAAGCTCCTCGTGTCAAACTTTTACTTCAGGACCTGTTCAGGACCGGTTTTTTTGAGCCATGAAAACAATTATTTCTCCATCTGTGATCGTTTTCCGACAAATGATGATTCCATTTCTATTCTAATGCGCGAAGAAAGAAATACTCTAGCTACTACTGTAGAAAGAAGTCTCGCAGTGTGAACCCATTATTAAGGTTTGTTACGTAGTACAATTTCAAAACTTTCAACTTCCGATCGGGGGCAGTACAATCCACCTCCGAGTCTTCAAGTGACTCGTGTTGAAATCATCAAATGATTGGGCAACGAACTTGAGGATGCCTCTCTAACAGAACACTCTCCTTTGGCAAGTACAGTAGCGATATTTCCCTTCCTCAATCCCGACCTTCAAACTGCTTTCGGACACGCATGTTATGGGTGTCTTCAGAATAACCCCGACGTAATTTGCAGTGACGTAAGATCCATGGTTTGGTACTGAGGCGCAATGGATAGCCATCTTCCTGTGCACGCTCGAGGCGATCGCCACGCGCTCTGTCAGCGCGTGTTCGCCAGCAGATTTCAAGATTCCTCTGCCTTTTCGTGCGTTGTCGAAGGCTTTCTCGGAACAAGACTGTACACTCAACACGCCGAAAGCACGCACAACTTTTTCCTATGTATGCTTTTATATGGCAACTCGAGCCGGCAGTGTGCAATGTCTGGCGTTACACAAGCCGAATTCGGGCAACAAGAAGCATGGTTTCCTCGTGTCTTTACTCTTAAGCTCATGTATGTCTTATGCCGTGCTTCACATATATCATCATCTCTTTGTGTCCCATCCCATCCTAAGCACTAACTGAGCTCTGTATGCTCCCATGGGATGCTGCTTGTCCAGTCCCAATTCCCCTCCCGATTCTTCGTCCCCTCGGACAGGCGGCGCTTCCCACCAACCTCAACCCCATGTACAAGCACCTGAACCTCGACGGGGTGTGACTCCCGGAGGCGATGCGACGCCTGAGCCTGCCAAGCCAGTCCAATCTCGTGAACCCATCCCTACACCTACGCCATCCCAATCCGAGGAAAACACATCCCAGAAATTCAGATCTGGCAGACAAAATCTCCCGTCCCCTCCGCAACGTTCAACATCTGCGTACCCATCATTTGATAACACAAGGATGGGGCCTCTCATCGTCGAAGAACAGTCTCATAAATCCGGTGGATCAAGACCTCCGTCGTACCGTCACAAGATGAATCGGTCATATTCTGAGACGCCATATGGCCCCCCGCTAGTCCCGACAGGGGCGCCTTCATCCAGGGAAGGGCACGTTCGTGACTACAAACAACAAAATGGAGTCGATTTGACACCGGATCCCCGATTTGCCACGAGGGCTACCCTAAAACAAGCCGTTGCGAGAGGTAACAATACCAGGTTCCCTTCAACAGTGCGGGAGGTGCTTCCTGAAGGCTTCAGGTATGCGCTCCGATCCTGAAGTTTTCAAGAATAACCGTCACATTTGTCCGTAGGTTCCGAATCCTTGTCCTGGGGAAGGTGCGCGCTGACGCATGGCACTTCTCGGGTTTAAATTGACAACTACTATCGCAATAGAGTCAGTCCGGAAAATCCTCACTCATCAACGCTGTCTTCAATATGACTGTGGGTCCCTTCTTGCCTTATCCGGTTTTGCTCATCGAATACTTCTATCAAAAAGGCGGCAACAGGAAGCCAGCATGGAAACGCTGATATCAACGTCGGCTTTTCTCCGGGAGACAACCGTTACCTCATTGTACACGAGTATTCTGGATTCGAGTCCGGAGATGCTCAGAGCCTGCAGACTATCGGGGACTTCATCTCGTACCGCACTGATGCAGACCGTTCGGCTTCGGAGAGACTTCACGCCATCTGGTAGATTGGAAACTGTCGCCATTTCTATGTGACTGATGAAGGCAACTCCTTAGGATATGTGTTCCTATTTCTGACGCCATCGAGGGGGGGCTGGGGGACAGTGTCAAAGCGATTTTGGGCATGAAACAAGGTGGGCGTGCTCAAGAGCCGTAGTATCTGGATGTGGAACTGATACGAGACTTAGTGCCCGTCCTGATTGTGTTCACCAAATTTGACCTGTTGGTCTCCCGAGTTCAATTTGATATCACACGTGGGGACATACAAACGCACGAACACCGGGCACATGCGATGTACGAAAACTTGTGTGGCTCCCTGTTCCATAGGGATCCCAAGGATGTTCCCGCGGTGATCTTTTCTGGTAATCGACCTTCTGTATGCGTCCCAAGAAAGACCATCTAATGCCCCCCATCCTTTATTCTTATAGAGAAACCAGCACATAGATATCTTATTGGCGAACTGACTTCGACTACTCACGCGATCATCAAGGCGGACTCGCATCATTTCGCTGGCGGTCCTACATCGTCCCAAGTACGACAGAGACCACTGATAACCCCTGCGCTTCTTGCATGGTCCATAGCGCAGAGGGTAAGCCATGATATCATCATACAAGCTTCTATCGAGCACGTACTATCATCTTCATTCCCGAAAACTATCACCTTATCCCGTTCTCCAGGGTTGGGCGAAGTCGTGAGTAACATATCTCAACAACTTCGAGTATATTCCGACCTGTTACCTCGCATACGTAGGATACTGGCGTAGCCTCGGATCCAGTAAAGACTTCACCGATCAGACCCTGGCAAGCTGCGTAAATGTGATCCACGAAGATATTATCAGCGTCTGGAACTTTGGTGATGGGGAAAGAGTCGGTCATTCTTTCCTAAGCTCTGTATTGTTTGCTGAGGGAAATCAGTATCTGTCGAGCACAGATTTCATGGCCAGGATGTCTCACCTTGTTGGGGACCTAGCTGGGCCGCCTGCTATCTAGTGAGTGCAACCACGCGGACTCGAGGCCGCACATTGAAGATAAATCTTCGAACAGTCCTGTCTTGGATTCGAATGGGACCGCTACGACGCCCATGGCCCAATGGGTGAATGGTCCATACCAAAATAAGTGACTACGTTCTATAGTTTTTATCAACCTTGCCTCATATCTTTGCTCAGTAACAGGAACACCCGCTGTATCATGGCCTACATCGTAGACCTTACTGTCATCCTACATGGGCTTTTTGTGCCCACCCGTAGTGTGTCCGCAAAGAAAGTTCAGTCGGCCGTGAAGAACTATGCCGAGAGTTCCAAGAGCCTAATTCACGATGATATCCGGAACTTTGTCACAGAGATCCCTTCTGCTTACCAGACCTACCAGAAGAAGGACACTATAATGGAGAAGATTATTGACTTGATTAAGCAGAATTGCGTACCGACACCTAGTTGAGACAGTAGTTAAATGTCTCCGCTGTTCACTTATTACTTATTGACGCACTGTCCCTTTGACCTCATGAACCTTCATTTTTTCTAAACGCACACACACTACCATGCACCATGCGATTACTTCGCTCTAGTGCCGGCCGATTATTTGTTCTCATATATAAGCTTCTCTATTAGTACACGCGCGTGCATGAACCAAGGTGCAGAGTCGAACGTTGAATCAAACACTCTGAGAATCTGAGTCCCCCACACTTGTTCATTCTTGACGGAACAGCGATCAGTGACCGGTGACCCTCGAGCTTACTTACTACTGATCAACGGGACACATATTCTTAGATAAACGTGCCCCCGTAGACAATGCTGCAGTGGCGTCTTCATCTATGTCGGCTTCAGTTTACACAAAACCCTTTAACCACCTTAGCATCGGGCGCCCTTGCGTAAAGTAACGTTGGATATAAAGGGGTTTCTGCGCTATCGTCGCGGGAACTCCGGCCGAAGTTCTTATCGTCATACTGTAACAACTCTCCAGTAACTGAATGGGCCTGGACCGACTGAGCTTGTGCAGAGATCAATCGCACCAGTACGTGGAGCACGGGGGGTGGGAAATGTAGTATTCGCCCCCTCTAGTAATAGGTCCTCACAGTAACAACTTGAAGCTGGTGGGCATGAGGCCTGCATGAGGCTGGACCGGACCCATCTCGACCACCTAGCTATGGCATTTGCCGATATAGGCACTCGTTCGGTCCAGGATGCCTTCCTATAAGCCCTCCTATGTGCTCCCTGTCACACACGAGTTCGTGATTGTGACGTATGGAGACCTCGAGTGAGGAGAAGTGGTACCAGTTGCAAGTAGTAACGGGTCTGAGCTCAGTTCTTACTGTAAGTTTTGATGGGTTCTTATTTAAAACGATAAGTTTGCAAGTAGGGATTTTCCCAAGACGCTAGCTCCGAGTAGGGGACAGGAAGACGAGCTATTTGATGCTTGTGCGTATGTCCACGTGTCAGCCAGTTGTTTGGTGGTCTGATAGATAGTGTTGAAGGAGAACAAATGACTCTACATCTGCCATATTGGTTAACGCCGCTCTCAGGTCGACGCAACACCTTCCTGCTTTATAGTTCAGAGAGACTAAGCACTCTGGACCCTATCTGACAGGCAAAGCCAAGGGCAAAGCTCTCATCGGTTCGTTTGTTGACCCCTGTTACGCCACGGGTTCAGAGGCCATGCATACTGAGCCTGAAGCTCCGCGATACCATTTGATATTGCCCCTATATGACCTCCCCTCTCTCCAGAGGAGAGCGGCCATGCGGCTCCAGCACAGTTTGGTCGCATCGGCCAGTTTTTTTTTTTTTTTTTTTTTTTGAATTGTGTTTATTCCGGGGCAGTAGAGCATACAAAGCCGGTCCTCAACTCCCTACAGAGCGAGTTTTACGAGAGGTAACATGATGTAGGTAATCACGTGCGCCGTGCGAAGTAAATGGGTCGGAAAAATAACCGAACCAGAGCCACCTCACCAGAGGAAGGCCGGAAACCAACGGGGACCGAAGTCAAAGTAGCGTGTCAAAACATAAAGATATGACAGAGGGTGTACGGTATAAGGGTCATCGCAGGCAAGCGACTCACCGGGCAGCCTTAGCTGGGTCTAGGGTTTTGAGGTCGAGAGCATCTTCAACTGGGGTCAAACGGCATGGGTGGCACGTTCTCAGGTCGTGAGGCGGCGCCAGAGTGTTGCAGAAAGAGGCAGAAGTCATGTGCGACATCGCCCTCCCCTGTGAATAGATCCAGCGGCTCGGTGTCTTCCGGGCGTCTGCTGGAGAAGAGGTAGTAGCGTCGGTGCTGCTCGTAGGCTGGGCAGTCATAGACGATGTGGTAGAAGGATTTGTCGGTGAAGCCGCATTGGCAGTGTGCCGCCTCAGGTGGGAGGTCGGGCCGGTGAATGGTGGTGTAATCTGAGGTGAAGGAGTGGAGTGTGGCGAGTTGCATGGCTGTGCAGTGCGCGCGGCGGGTGATGGGTTTCCAATAAGGGGAGGGCGTTTTGGGGGGTATGGCAGCGGACCATAGGGGGTGGTTGCGCCCGTCGGGGGGCGTGTGGAAGTGGATGGAGTGCCCATAGGCACGTGCTGGTGGTGGGTGGTCGGAGTTGGTACGCGAGATCCATTCCCTGGCCCACGCCCTGAACGCGTGGGCACGTTGGGCCTTTTTGACGAAGGCTGGGGTCTGGACTCGTTTGATATTGGCGAGGGGGGTGTTCGTGCAAGCCTCGAGGGCCGCCAACCTGGCTTGGGTGTCCGATGCTCTCTTCCTGTGTTCCTTTGACCATACGAGGTGGATTCTCGTATCCCTGTGGACGCTGTAAAAAGACGAGAGGGCGGTATGGAACCGCATCGCCTCCGAATGGTGGGTAAGTGACCGTGTGTTACGTATGGAGCCAAGCGCTCCGTTGTCCGAGGATAAAATGTAAATATGAGAAGGGGGCGCACGTGAGAATTCTGTTGATATAAGCTCGGCGGCTTTTGAGATGCCGAAGAGGTGGACGTCAGACGTCTCGACCCCTGTTCCGAGCGTCCACGACCGTGCTCGTGGCTCCATCTCTCCCTGCCACATGGATGCGGCTGCTCCTCCCACCATAGCAGTATCTGGGCGGTTACGGTTCGAGACCGTCCCCGCCACGCGGATGATCAGCGTACTTTGCTCGTGTCGCAAGGCGTATAGCCCGTTGACGTAAGCCTTCCGCTCATTGGGGTCCGCCAGCCCTTCGTAGGTCACATGCGCCTCCCAGTTAGGGACTTCCCAGGGGGCGATGGCCACGACGTCGACGCGCTCCGTCAACAGTGGGTCGACTTGCGCGCCGAGAGCCTCCAAGGCAGTGGGGCGCTGCGCTAGTACCTCAGACCGTACCAGCAGGTTCCTGTTGTTCACCACCCCTCCATTGCTGGAGTGTGGGCCGCTCTGAGCCGGCGCGCCCCAGTCGTCGCCCAAGCGGGCTAAGAGCTGTGACGTCCGGGGAACACGGAACAGTCTAAGGGCAGAGGTGGCTGTTAGCTTCTCCAGATACTGCTTTGCTGGCAAGATACGGAGAAATTCGTGGAGGGGGGCTCGAGGGGCCGTCCGGAAAGAGCCGGAGACCACTCGGACCCCCTCGTTCATTACCAGTTGGATTTTCTTGATTAAACCTGCTTTCTTCTTGCAGTTGATCCACAGCTGGCATCCGTAAGACAGAACCGGCATACATACTGCATTGAACAGTAGACGCCAGTTCGCCGTGGAAATACCGCGCTGTGAGTTGCCGAGGAGCTGTAAAGCTTTCAGGGAGGCACGTGCACGATTGCACATCGTAGTCACGTGCGGTTCCCAGTCAAGGCGTTGGTTAATGAAGAATCCTAGGTACCGTATGGTGGGGGCAGAGGAGACTTTATAGTATGAGCGGATGCGGGGGTCAGGTAAGTAGATGTGGGCGGGTGGGAGGTTGGTCTTTCTGGTGTACGGTGGGGAGAAGAATATTACCTCGGTTTTATCTGGCTCCAGCTCCAAGTTTGAGCGGCGGAGCCAGTCCTCACATTGTCTGTATCGGTCCCTCAGTCCTGCCGATACCTGTTCCCAGGTCCTTCCGTGGGACAGAATGATGCCGTCGTCGACGTACATGCCCAAAGTCGTGTTGGTCGTGGGGGGTACGAGTTTGAGCAGCGTGGAGGTGTACAGCGCTGAGAGGATGGGGGAAATGGGCGAGCCCTGCGGTGTGCCTATGGCCTGGTCCCGTTCTGCTGTCAGCGTGTTGTTGAAGGAGAGGTTGACTTTTCGGTCACTCAAGAAGACGCGGACCCAGGCCGCGATCGACTCGGGGAAGCCGAGGTTCTGCAGCGTGTGTACCAAGCGGTCCCTATGGACGTGATCGAAGAAACCTTTAATGTCAAAGAGAAGGGCGGCGCATTTCCGCTTTACCCGGAAGGCGGCTTGGATGTCATGCACCAACGTGAGACCCGCATCTAGGGTAGATGAGAAGGCTCGGGTGCCAAACTGGGTAGTGGGAAGGAGATGGTGCTTGTCAGCGTCAAAGAGGAGGCGTTTAGCGACCGCCTTTTCCAGGAGTTTGCTGATGCACTCTATGAGGGAGATGGGTCGGTAAGCCTTTGGTGCGAGGTAGTCGTCCTTCCCTGGTTTCGGTATGACGACCACGATGGCTCGTCGCCAGAGGGCGGGGTGGTGTCCCAGCGTGAGGCAGGCGTTGAAGATGAGCGTTACGTGGTCCTTGATGGTCTCCCACGCGAGTTTGAGAATGAGCCATGAAATCCCTGTCTCCCCGGGGGCCGACTTATTGTCCGTGCCGAAGAGGAGCGGGTCAAGCTCTTTCGGTGTAAACGGAACATGCGTCCTTGTCGGGAGTGGGGGGGGATCGTCGCGTTGGCTGCAATGGACCGGGCCGAGGGCGCCTTCTTCGATGAAGAATTTCCGCCCAAGAGCCAAGGCCATGTCCTCGTCTGTATTCAGGATGGCGTTAGTCGCGGGATCGCGCAGCGCAGGGATTCCTGAGAGGGAGCGACCGTGTCGCCAGGCGGCGAGGTCCCAGATGTTCCCGTTGGTTATGACGTTGTCGTAGTGCTGCCGCTTTGCTGCCTTTGTGGTGCGCTTGAGTAGTTTCTTGGCGTCTCGCCTGTCCGATCCGTCGCGGTCCGTGGCGCGGAGGGCGTCCGCTGCTGCCGTGCAGGCGTCCGTCCACCAGGGGTTCTTCCGTGCTTTCCCCGCCGTCTTTGGTTCAAGGTGGGTGTGGCATGCTTCTTTGATGGCGTTTTGCAGCTGCTCTGCCGCGACGTCGAGGGTTTCGGTGGTGGTGATGGGGCGCAAACTGGGTAGGTTCCGGGTGATGTCATCTGCCCACGCCTTCTTAGCGTCGTCATCTTCGAAGTCAGTTCGGAAGGCGGTGCGGCGGGTTTGCTTGGGCCCTCTGTGCACACCGGCAATATCCCAGGATGTGCGAATGGCGGCGTGATCGGAGCCTACAGAGGCCTCCCAGTCGATGACCGGGGGGGAAAGGTCCAGCTGTCCGACTGCTGCGAGGTTGTGCCAGACTAGGTCCAGCACGCTGTCGCGCTCGTTAGCTGTCCCTCTCCGCGTGGTGGCACCGGGTACCGAGGCGAGCTCAAAAGTCTGGACCATTGCCCAGGACTCGAGGTCGGCTACTCGTGGCGAGGGGGACCAGCCCCTCGGTGACCAGCGCGGGGAATGCAAATTGAAGTCGCCCACGATGATAGTGGGGATTGTGGGGTCTAGGTCAAGGGTTAGTAAAGAGCGTAAGGCTGAAGGGTCAGCGACGTCGTGGTAAAAGTTGACGATGCGTAGGGTATGTAAGTGAATGTGGGCGTCAACTATAAGTATGCAGTGGTGTGAGATGAGGTCGAGGCGGGGGATAATATGTACAGGGTGGAGTCTGCGTTTGGAGTCCAGTCTGCTATGTTTTCGTGCGTATATCATTACCTTTGCTCTTTTCGTCGTATCGTAGGTGGGGTAGAAGAGTCGCCAATTCTGGTGGTTTGCGCCACCGAGAACGTCTACCCCGTATTTGCTTTTATCGTGGCGAGCCGTCCCTATGGTATCAAACCAGGGTTCTTGCACGCATAGAATATCGTCCGAGTCATTAGTTTCCAGTAGAGTATGCATGGCGTCGTTTCGGCGCCGCATGTTGACTGAGAGTATGGTCGTATTATGCATGAGGAAGGGTCGGGTTTAGTGGGCTGTTGTTCTGATATTCGACGAGCATGTTCCAGACATCATCCTGCTTGGCTGTTTTGAAAAAGTGGACGGGGTAGGTCTGGGCGGCGATGTTGGCGACGGCGTCCGATATGCGGGTGGGGTCGTCCGGGTGGTCGAAGGCATGGATGGTGATGCACGAAGAGATGAGGGCGGCTGCGCACCGTACTTCTTTTTCCCGGACAATGGGATCCACGGGGGGTTCCAGAGACTCCCCGGGGAGGACGAAGGACTGTTGGTCGTCTAGGCGGCTCAGAGTGTAGTAGTGCGGGGATACTTCTCCCCATTTGCGGTTGAAGTCGTTCAAGGCAGTTCAGCTAGCTGACATGCTGAGGCCCTTGGAGATAGCGTGGATGGTGGCCGTGGCCGTTAGTGGGAAGCGGTATTTGACGGCAAGACGGAAGGGAATGCATGCCAGGAGCGTCCCTAGGGGGTCGTCGTCCTCGACGCGTCTGCTCCAGTCTTCACAAATGGTGCGTATATCCTCATTGCGTGAGGTGTCCGTGCTGTGGGGGGTTATGCGGCTTATGGCATCCATTGTTTCCTGTATTGTGGCGACATGAGGTTCTCCAAACACCTCGACCTCTTTCCATGTTGGGAAGGCAGGTGCAGCGAAGTGTGCCGCGACGGATGCTTTGGCGGGGGGGGCGGAGTCGGCAGTGAGGGGGCGCGCGGGAACAGCTGAGGTGCTCTTCGCGGCTCTCCTGGCATTGCCAGATTGGCCCCCGTGTCCTCCCCGTTTCTTTCCTTTGGAGACCGTGGTGAAGCCGTCGTCAGTAGTGGTAATCGCACCTGCAGACCCCGAGGCTGGTTCCCTCTGGGTGGAGACCAGGTCCTCGGGCGGGGGTGGGGCCACTGCTTTACCTTTGCCCTTGGCAGAGGGCGCGGGCGGGGCGGGAACGATAGTCGGGTCCTCGCGAGCCACCATCGGAGGGGGGGCGAACCCCTTCTTTAGTGGGCAGGCTGCGGCCCTTGTACCGTGTTTCCCATTGCAATTCAGACATTTGAACGAGCACGTGCATACTCCTGCGGTAGGATGGTACCCGGTGCAGAAAGTGACGTGGTCGTCGGAGTGGTGAGCCCCTCCGCACCGTACACAGCGTACCCCGTTCGCCGGCAGGGGGCAAGCGGGCGTGTTTGTGGCGTGGCCGATGCGATGGCATCTGCCGCACATGACTATGGAAGGGGAGTCGCCTGTGATGATAAGACGGCATCGGGAGTTGAACATGAAGGTTCCCGCTGCGACTGCCGCGGATGAGACGGAGCCGTTTTCGTCGACGTATGCCATGGAGACTGTGGTTTTTTCCGAGTGTGCGACGGTAAAAGTGCTCCCCTGCCAGTGGGGGACCAAGCAGAAGATCGCGTCCTTGAAGGGAGTGTTACGACACAGTTCCTTCATGAGGGCGTCATTGTCATAGACCGTTCCATCGGGTGCTCGCGTAGAAACGTCCCTAAGTTGTGCATGGGTCCAGCCGTCGTTGGGGACAACGTATCCGGCCAGGAGAGGCTTGACGAGGAGGTGGCGGTAGGGGAAGATGTGTGTGAAAGAGACGTTGCCTTGGAAAGTGTAGACGAAGTTGTGGGCATTGGCTTTTTGTGACCATCGGGCGGACAGGATGATCAGTTTGCCTTGTGACATACGTTCTATCTCTTGGCGGATTTCCGCGACAAAGGTAGAGGGTGCACGTTTAAAAAGCTGTAATTTGAATAGGGGGTCCTCGACACCGTGGCCCCGGATGACTGTGACGTCCGTGTTGGGTGAGGCGTTGCGGCGTGCGGCCGTTTCAGGGCGGGGTTTGCCCCCACTGGTGCGTCCCATTGCCTGGTTGGTTTGCTTGGCGTGTGCCGAGGCCGAGGACTGCTGGTGTGCAGATTTCTGAGTCACCACGCCTGCCCATGAGACCGGCATGGTCGCGGTGGGGACGGGTCGGCCCCTTGCATCCGTTTCAAGGCGGACAAGTTTATCAGCAGGGGGTTGGAAAGCCTCCCGCACAACTGTGGGTCCTGGATTGTGGGTCGATGCCCCTTCTGTGAATAGCTCAGCGATGGGATCGTCCGCAGGGTCATCAACACGGGCCATACGGCACGGTGTCTCATCCATTGCAGAGGGGCCCGGCGTAGCAACGGTATTGGGCGCGGGAGGGGCTGCCACCGCCTCCTTTGCTTTAGCCGGCATTGCCTTCGCTGGCTTTTGCCATGGATCACGTGACACGAAGAGGTCATCAATGCGCTTGGACTGCGCAGAGAGACCCTCCTCGAGTTTCGTTTCCAGGCGGGATATGGTGGAGTTAAGGGCGGCCATCAGCTGGGCGAGAACATCCGCCGGTGCTGCCGCGGGGGGCGCAGAGACGGGTTCTACGAGCGCAGGGGGTGGTGCCGTCAAAACGACCGAGAGAGGAGCCGTGGCGGGCTGCTCAGCCAACGCGGCGAGAGCAGCTGCCCGTGGTGGCGCACTGGGGGTGTGCGCCGGGATTGGGGATGGTTGCGCGATGTGCGCGGGGGCGTGGACCGAGGCCCTGAGGCCACCGTTGTGTGCCTGTGCGAACTCCGCCCGTACCTCAAGAGCGTAGTCAAGGTCCTCCTCCATTGCAGCCCCCTGAGGGGGCCCGAAACACCTTATCATAACAAACCGTTGTATGTACGAGACAGGGTTGTATCAACTAAATGTAGACCGACCCCTGATCTACCGGGGCAAAAAACTAACCCCTCATACGGGAGGCAGCGGCGTCAACAGTCTTCACAAACTGATTTACCAACGTATCCACATCAACATCGTCGTCGCCATCATCCATAAGCCACGAGTCTCCAGTTACCGTGGGCCGTATGTAGTTGTTTGAAGGGGTAGGGGGGGCGCTGGTGAAAGGGTTTGAGGGGGAGTTAAACCTGACTGGCGTGTTCAGCCGAGACAGGGACTGGTCAGGTGGGACCGGAGTCCTGGCTCCCTCTTCACGTGCGCTCGCCTCTTTGGTCACGGGGCATTTGTGCTTCTTGGCAGTTTTGCGGGACTCGAACTTGCGTCCGCATGCCTCGCATCGCCGCTCACGTGGGGGTAGTTTGGCTGCTTTCACAGCTTCCCGATCCCTCTCACGCTTGGCAGCACGGCTCCGCTTCCGTGCAAGACGCCTCTTCTCCTTTTGGGCATTATTGGCCATGCGGCCACCCTTGTGGAGATTGAAGAAGGCTAGGTCGCCTTCCCCATTGAGAAGCTCCAAAATATACACAAACATCACCTTTTTCACCGCATGGACAGGGTGAGGCACAAGGGCAACAGCGCTCTTGACCAGGTGGGAGTGGTATGGGGGAGAAAACTCCACCCAGGAAATGTTTCCGCCTTCTGCCTTTTGAGCAGAGATGGTATTTGCCAAGAGGTTGGGTCGGGAGAGGAACCAACGACAGCGGAAGGTGTTGAGGATGTCGAAGACCGAAAGGTCGGCACCCTCAGGATGAGACCGATTGCTTTTAGCCCTCCCCTTCGCAGCAGGTCGGTCAGAGCTGCTAGAAGTGAGTGGGGGGCCAGAGGACAAAGGGATGGCCCGCTGGGGAGCGGGGGGAGGGATGTGCTCTGAAGAGGACATGGTGGTAGAAGATCAAGAAGGGATGGCATCGGCCAGTTGTGCTCCAAGTTGTGGCGCTTTACTGTAAGGTTGAAAAACAGGAGGTGGCGCACCGGTACCTTCGTCGTCCAGTCCCACATGGCCTCATAACTTGTGTGTGGACCTAGTGAGCGACAAGATTCCTATTTCGCAGTACAGACTTGGCGTCTGCAAGATTTACTTGATGGTGGCGGTCTTGGTTAATATAACTTACTCTCGGGCTCAGCTTTGTCTTCCAGACTCTTCCTCATTTCCACGTCGGCGACGTCGGGACCGTTGGGGTCGCACAACACTGGATGGAAAACTCGAACGAGCACTGACTTGCCACTCAGGACCAAGAAATATCACATGATCTCGCTTGTGACGGTGGCGTTTTTTGCTTTTTATGATTTTGCTTATCAGCGCACATCACGGACGGGTTTTTCAAGCTTATACCAATAGGCAATTTACTACTGTACACAGGCTCCTCGCATACAGACCGCCAGCACGAGGATTCGCATAGACATGAGTCCCCGTCACCAGGCGTTGATGCACGTTGATGGGCCATCAACTATTCTTCACGCGGTGATTCACCGAGGGCCGACTGCATCTTCGTAACTGCGAATAGGTTCCGGATACTACAGTACACGCGCCATTTTCTTCCCCTTCCTTACCATGGCAAGGTCACGGTACACTACTACCAACTCCACAATCCCCCGAAAAGTGTCAAATGGTGGTATACCGTACTGTCCCCAACCAAACACCTTGAAGGGAAAAATAAGACACGTTGATCATTGATTCTCGTGCTCCGGTCCACAAGGGCGTAGGCTCAGCCGCCGTACCAAACGAAAGCGAGCGCGGCGATGCGATGATGCGCTATTCCTGTTGCGTGTCGGCTGTCACGGCTGGGCAGCCTGCAGAATATATTCTGATTGAACTAAATTTTGACTAAGTCGTGTAGTAATATTGTTGTATCAAGACAACATGCTTTTTGTTGACGTCAGCTTAGAGCACGGGAATCGGTCTTTCAGTAAAAAGCCGTGAGGAATTCTTGTGAAATTCGCACAACTGAGTCAGATTTTCGGGGACAATGGCAGGACAATTAAATTCTTGCCACTAGTAGAAACGCTCCTTCAGGTATTTTTCACAGTTTTATCACGAAAAGACCGTCCCAGTGGAGCTCAGAATTTTGGTTTTAATGCACGATCACACGCGGGCACTGCACGTGGCTAACACGCGCGATCACTTTCTTCACTTTTCTTCGACTTCTTGACACGGTTACGGCAAGGAACCCTCGTGTCCCACCTCCCGTCCTCATATAGATACGGGATCCCCATGCGTGTGCGTATCAGAAATCATCTATTCGAGCTTCCACTGAGTCTTTGCGTCGTCCGATGGGTTGTTGTAGCAGCAAACCCACCGCGGATGTCACGCCCGCCGTGGCTACCAGACAAGTAACATCCCAAGAACAGCCCTCACCAGTCGTCCCGCGAGGCGTGGGAACACCTCGACCCTCGTCCCAACAGAGTGGTGCGATGCCGGGGCGCGGGTCGCCACAGGTCATAGAAGTGCCTCCGCGTGAACCACCCACCCGCAACAGGGCGAGGTCTGCTCCACAGAAGGTGCCACCCATGAAGGACAGTGGGGACTTGCCACCGTCTCCACCCCCGAGGTCCAGAGCGAAGTCGACCGCTGCTTCATCTAGTAGGAGCCCCAGTTCATCAACGAGCGCAGGTAAGCGCGACCATGACCGATCCGCGTACCTCACTGACAATGATAAGAACACTCAAGGGTATCCCTCAGACGGCCAGCCATGAGTTATGCCGCCCGTCGGACGCTCAATTCGACAGTACGGCAAGCGCTCCCCGAACACTTCAAGTTTGTTCTTCAACACCATCTCGTACCATATTACTCATATATTCTCCGTAGATTTCGAATTCTCGTTGTTGGGAAGGTGTGCACATGCTGCACTCGGGCAGGTGTCAGTCAAAATTGATCTTGGTTCCATGTTTCATGATAGAGCGGCTCCGGAAAATCGTCACTCATCAAAGTCGTCTTCAAAGTGGATGTCACAGTGCGTTTCTACGTTAGTGTGTTTCTACGTCACCTACCTGACCGTGCAATGGATACAAGGCGGCACCAGAGAGAGCGCCTGGGAAAGCCGATATCAACGTCGAGTTCCGTCCAGGAGATAACCGTTACCTCATTGTCCATGAGTGTTCCGGTTTGGATTCTCCGCAAGACCTGCAGACGATCCGGGACTTCATCACACACCGCACTGACCCAAGCCGCTCGCCTTCAGAAAGATTACATGCCGTCTGGTAGAAAAATCCATTTTTGTGATGTTTGATGTCTCGTTTATTAATGAAAATCAATTTAGGATATGTATCCCAGCGTCCGACGCTATTGCCGGGAGGCTCGGAGATGGGGTGGAAGAGATTCTGGGCTTGAGAAATGGTGAGCACAATCAAATGTTATGTCCTGCATTAGCGTCACCAACGTGGGTCTTAGTGCCGGTGGTTGTCGTGTTCACCAAATTTGACGTGGTCGTCTCCCAAGTTCGTCTCGACAGCCCCGGCGAATCTCATGAACGTGCAAGGACCAGGGCACACACAATGTACGAAGAGTCATGTCGCAGCCTGTTTCATAAAGACCCAAGGGATGTGCCTGCGGAGATCGTTTCTGGTACCTTCGCCTCCCATATGCACTGTAGGGACCAACTGACATCACCAATCATCCTCAGAGAATTCAAGATTCATTGATCTTATCGACAACTTAGTCGTGACGACGGATAGGTTCATTACAGACTCACGCGGACCCTCTGCACGGTCTAGCGGACAAGGGGCAAAGCAACGAGTCGGCGCTGTACCTCTTGCGTGGTCAGCGGCGTTACGAGTAAACCATGACATCATCATTCAAGCTTCCATCGAGTGCGTAGGGTTGTTTCTCCTCTTACCTTTTTAATCGTATCCCTTTCCTAGAGTCGGACGAAGCCGTAAGCATACTGCCCTAATATATTCAGGTAGATTCTAACATACTCGTGGTCCTGTCAGGATATTGGCGTAGCTTATTGTCTAGTCTCGACTTCGCTGATCAAACACTCAAGAACTGCGTGAACATTATCCACCTCGATATTGTTGAGATCTGGAATATGAATGACAAGAGAAGGGTTGGTTTTCCTCAGTCGTCGGCCGTCTTCTGCGCTGACTAATGGGACTAGTATCTCTCGAGCGATATATTCAAAGCGAAGATGTCTCACCTCGTCAAAGACCTGGCTGGATCTGCCAACACGACATCGGGGTGAGCACAGTCTTGTGAGATTGAGTAGATTCTCACCACGACTTGCAAGTAGTTCCGACCCGACTAGAGCTGGGGATGATTACGCAGATTGGGTCAACGACGTGTATAGGGGCAGGTAAGGAAGCGTTCGTATCCTCTTGGCCTCGGTTGACCCCTCGTCTAATAGCCAGGAGAATGTCCGTTGCGTGGTGGGCTACATTGTAAATCTCACTGTCATCCTGGATGGCATCTTTAGGATAGCCGCTGGGGACATGTCACCAAGCCACGCCCAACAGGTCTTCGAGAGGCATGCGAGGTCTCGACACAGAGATGCGATCCACCGAGATATCCGGAACTTCATTACAGAGGCATTCGCAATCAGGTTTTCTGTGCCAGTGCCACAGAAGGACTTGATCTTGGAGAGAATCATCGATTTGATCAAACAATTTTGTGTTCCCCCCTCGGGAAATGGAGGGAATGGTTGAATGGCTTACCTTGCAGACCCAGGAACGTAAACCCGACACGTACAGTCCGTACTTAACCCATGTTCGAACTGTCAATGTCCTTCTATCCGTCGCTTCGAATCGCGCGCATCCCATGTACAAAATACTATTTACACCTACTATCTACTATTTTATAACAGGTGGATGATGACAAGTTTGCTTGCGCAAAACAGTGGACTTTACACGGCATTTGGTCTTTCGTTACGCGACTTTCCTCGCACGGCCCGGTCCGGTTCACCCCAGACCTCCTGACCTTTTTCCCACACCTCTGCAAAAAAATGGTAATAAGTTTTTGTAGCTTCAACAACATATCGTAGCTACTTCATTTTGTACACAGTGATAGATACATGTATCTCCCACCAAAATCAAATTTTTATTCGTTTGTTTCTCAATCCGTTCAACGTGGAGTGATGGGATCCACCTCTGCAAATTTTGGTCACGGATTGTCACGGCGGCGGCAGGGTTTTGACAGGGCGGCGTTTCGGCAACATGTGTCAGTCATTTTGCTGTCCGAAAAGGAGTTTGCCGAATTGGGTCACGTTTTGTCACCTCTCCATGGTCCTTGGTGAGATTGTTGTCTCCAACTCGATCGCCTCCGTTTATTGACTCCAAACTTTCCAGAGTAACTGTGGTGATATATCTTAACATCAAGTTGAGGTGAATTTCCGTAGGGACTTTGGGATCGCTGGGATCTGGGGGAGTGAACACGCATTCTAGACCACCCCACCACCTTTGTCAAATTTTCATGACCCTAATTTTGCTCTGATCCTCATTATATTGTGTGATCTCACATCTACATATGTTAGAGAACATAGTGTATTTCTTTTGGGAAGAAAGGGTGCCAGGAAAGTACGGATCTACTAAGATCTTTCATAATTCTCAGATACGGGTACGTTTGGAGAGGTGTGGGATCAATAGTACTGTACTTCCGTGAGAGTAAGAACCTTGGTAAACACGCAATAAAATAAGATAATACAAGCATCTGGGAAAACAATACAATGCGTGTGCCGTGCGTACATCGTTCCCCCGCTCCTCCGTTTGTGTCTCTCAACTGTTTCCTGAAGGGGGGACACAGCATTGTGGAAGCCCGTCGTAATCGGGCAACACTCAAGGCAGGCGGAGACAGAACGGAAACCAAGCGTGATGATTAAGAGTGAAACAAGTGGGAGATCTCGAATATACAAGGTGTAATAAGGGTCGCAGAAAGAGGGGGTAGAAACTGATGGTCCGTTAGGCAGTAGTACCAGCAGTTTATATACGGGCGCGGGTAGCTCTTGGGATCCCGCTGTTGTCAGATGTTTGTGATCAGTGGTGAGCAGGTGATTATGGTTGAGTGACGTCGTATGAGTGCGGTGACGTAGTGTAGCAAGTGGTACGCTTGCACCCCTCCCCGGTATGGTTGAAACAAAAGAAAGAGGGAAGAAACAAGGGAAAAAGGGAGGTCTAAATATGAGCCGTGAATGGGGGAATGATGATTGTGAGTTTGTCTTTGCGTGCGTCTTCTCGCGTTTGGTCTTGTGGGGTTGTTTTCCAGGCTTGCCAGACGTCAAGTGCTTCACAGTCTTCAAGCTCTTTTGCTGGGAGCCACTTGTCGCCTTCGGGACCTTCGCCGCGCCAGCGGACGAGGTATTGTGTCTCTTTCCTCCTTTGTCTCTCGTCGACGATTTTGTCCACCCAGAACTCCTGTTCCCCGTCGAGTAAAATTGGCTCCGGTGGGTTCATCGCGCGTTGTGGAAAGAGGTTATCGTCATTTTTCTTAAAGGGGAGGATTTCCGAAGTGTGGAACACTGGGAACGTGTTCGGATTCTCGGGCATGTGGAGCGTCACTGTCGAGTGCGCTTCGTCAGTGGAGAGGATACAGTAGGGGCCGTCGAAACGCGGCATGAACTTAGCTGCGCGCGGTCCATCGCCTGTCTTGTATTCTCGACGTCTGTGCGCCGTTGAGAGCACTACGCGGTCGCCGCTGCGGAAAGGAAAAGTGAGGCGTCGTTCCTTATTTGCCTGGTGTGCCTGTTTGACTTTTGCTGTTAGGAGGTTGTCTTGGGCGTTGAGCTCGAGGCCTTGCATCCTTTCGACAATGTCGTGTGCTTTTGGGTCGTCCTCCGAGTCTTCCGTGGGCGGAAGTATTGGCGGCAGTAGTCGTGGGGATTTCCCGAAGCGTAATTGGAAGGCTGTGTACCCCGTGGAGGCGTTCACGGTGTTCATGGTATCGAACCGTACTTTGGGGAGTAACTGGGACCAGCCCTTTTGGTCGCGTTCAACGGAGAAGCGTATGCACTGTATCATGGTCTTGTTCGTGCATTCACTTGCTCCGTCTGTTTGGGGGTGATATGCCGTAGACATCTTCAGCTTTACTCCCGTTAGTTTATGTAGTGCACGCCAGAAGCGAGACAAGAAAAGCTTATCGCGGTCTGAGACGATGTCAAGCGGTAGCCCGTTTTTGCAATACCATTCCGAGAAGAAAAGCTCAGCAAGTCCTTCGGCAGTCAGCTTTGTTGTTGTCGGCACGATCCGAATGTCTGACCCTAGTCGGTCCGTGAATGTTACGATGCAGTCGAAGCCTTTATCAGGCGGTAGGGGGCCGATGAAGTCTATAGCGACCGAGTCGCAGCGACGATCGGGGATGGGTAGAGGGTGTAGGGGCCCAATGGGTTTTGTCGTTGTCGATTTGTTTCTTTGACATTCCGCACAGGAGGGTATGTAAGCGTCCTCTAGTTGCTTTCGCATATGGGGCCAATAGAAGGAGTTTCGGAGGGCTTCATATGTCTTCGTCGCCCCGAAGTGTCCGAGTTTGTCGTGTGCGATCCGGAACAACGTTTCGCGGACGTTTCGGCCTTCGGGTATTACCAGTCTGTCGTCAATGAACCAGAAACCATGTCGTTGTTCGATGTTCCGCATTCCCGTGGCGGCGCTCTCCAGTTTCGAGGTAAATGGGTCAGTGGGGTAGCCCTGCTTTATCTCATCTAAGATAGCGTCTTCCAATTCGAAGCGGGAGCGGATCTTTTTATTGCTCGTTTTGGAGAAGATCGATGCAACCACAGTTGTGCTTGGGTCTGGTAGGCGTGAGAGTGCGTCGGCGACGCAGTTTTGGTCTCCAGGCAAGTAGTGTATTGTTGCGTCGTATTGCGATAGGAACTCCATCCACTGAGCTTGTCGTCGGGAGAGGTCACGTTGAGTTCCGAAGTGTTCAAGCGTTTTGTGGTCCGTCCAGACTTCGAAGGAGAAACCGAGTAAGTCCGTGCGCCATTTTTCTAGTGCGCGGATGATGGCAAGCAGTTCCTTTTCGTGCACTGGATAGTTTAGTTCCGCACCTTTGAAGGCGCGTGAGTCGTAAGCTACCGGTCGCGCGGTTTCATACGTCGGTCCAAACGTGAGGACGGCTCCAGAGCCTACATCGCTTGCATCGGTAGTCACGTAGATCTTATGTCCGGGCATCAGGGAGGGGTCGATGGTTGTGAGACATTCGGTAGATGTGACCATTGTTTTGATTGTGTCGAAAGCAGCTTGATATCGGTCGGTCCAGTCCGGGAACATTTTATCGCATTCCTTGGTGGTCAGTTCGTCAAGAATGCATGTGTGATTTGCGAGTTTCGGGAGAAAGGGGGCCAGGTATCTCACCAAACCGAGAAAACCCCGCGCTTGCTTCGCGCTGGTTGGCCTCGGCCAGTTTATCACCCGATCCGCTTTTCCTTCGTCCGCTTCAATTCCCTTTGCTGTGATACGATGTCCTAGGAATCGGATTTCGGTTGCGAAGAGCTTTGTTTTCTTTGGGTTACAGTATAGTTTGTTGTTCGCTAACGCTTGTAGTATTGTGGTCACATTGCGCTCGTGTTCCTCGATCGTGTTTGACCAAATGGCGATGTCATCTATGTAGACGTGACAGATTCGCCCGATCCATGGTCGTAATGCGTCTGTCACTCGTCGTTGCTGTATCGCCGGCGCGTTCTTTATTCCCATGGGCATTACAACCCATTCGTACAGTCCCCATGGCGTGTTAACGGCTGTGAGGGGGACATCATCTGGGTGCATGCGCGTCTGGAAAAAGCTATTCGTCATGTCAATAGTGCCGAATATCTTGCCCATCGCGACGTCTGTAAGAATTTCGCTTATGCGTGGCAGTGGGAAACTGTCCGTGATTGTATTGCTATTCAGCTGTCTGTAGTCGTTTACCCATCGAGGTAGGACTGTCGGGTCCGCCTTGGGTATGATGAAGGCGGCGCATCCGGCGGGTGCTGATGATAACCGAATTCTGCCCGCGTCGAGATGTTGTTGAAGTAGCGTATGCCACGCTTCCTTCCATTTGCGCGGGCATGGGTAATTTCTGGTTTTTATCATCTTGTTCGCATCTTTCAGTCTGATTCGGGCGAGAGGTTTCGTAGGCAGTTCATCGGCGTGAGGGGGGGGTTCGAAAACTTCTTTGAATCGCGTTCAAAGTTCTTTTTCTTTTTGTGCCATTGCCTCGTCTTTTGTTAGGGTCTGTATCCGTTCTCTGATGGCCGCTAGTATGTCCACGACTTTCGTCGGACACTCTGTACGCGTGTTTAACAGATCATATGGTATTTGCGAATTGGTTACAATGCATGATCGTTCGGCGTAATTACAGACAATTTTGTTTACGGTAAGAAAGGGGAGGCCGAGAATGAGTGGCACACAAAGGCCTGGGGCGATGACGGCGTGTAGAGGTTGTGACGTGAATTTTCCATCTGTGGAGGATGGTCGGAGGGTGACGTAGTGTGTGATATGCGGAGGCTGGGTAGCGTCAATGGCTACTGCGATGTGTTCTGGTTGTTCGAGGGGTAGTCTGGGTAACTTGAGACGGTCGACGAGGTCGGGTCGGATGAGGACCATGTGTGCCCCGCTATCGATCAGTGCGTGCGTGTTCACCCAAAGATGATCTACCGGGTTTGTCAGCTCGCAGAGCCAAGTGAGGTGCTTCTCCTTGAGAGGAGGCAGTGCTCTCACCAATGCCAGGCTCGCTTCCGAGTGTTCAGTGCTACTGTCGCTGAGTAACGCGGACGATGCAGGGAATACTGCTGCCACAAGGTCGGTGCCGTTGGTCATGTTGGCTTCGACGATCGACGCAACTGGGGCCGGGCGCGCGGGCGCTTTCCCGGACTTCGCCCGTAATGCGTCTTGCAGTGTACGTTGCTTGTAATCTTTGCCTGATAACGTGGTCGTGCATTTGTCTGCTCGGTGGCCCGCGTAGAAGACCCGGCACTTTAGACATCCTTCGTGATCGTGAAGCAGTCTGCGCTCGTCGTCAGTCAATTTAGGGGGGTATAGGGTGGTCGTTGAGTTTGTGAAGGAAGTGTTTGCACGCATGGAACTGCTTCGGTCAGCAGGGGCGGTATAACGGCTACCGATGTTTTGTCGTTTTGCTCTGTTCTTTGTTTCCCAGAAGTTGGCCATTCGCTTTCGCTCATTTTGGCGACGGTTGTCAACGTTCCGGATCTTTGCCATCCATTTGCGTAGGTCCGTTTCAACGTTAATGTTCTCGTCGGTTGCGATGATACGTAGTTCCTCGTCAAGGGCTGTTTCCAGCTGAGTCCTTAACTGATCGTCGGTCATGTGGGACTTGGTATTTCGGAGAGAGACGTTGTAGGATAGGATCTGTGCGGCCCAGACGTCGAACTTCTGTGATGGGTCCAGGCGCGAATTGAGCATTTCTGTGCGGACGTTCTGTTCCCAGTTGGCGGGCAACCATTGCTCTCAAAATTCTTTCATGAATTCGGTAAACGTCAGTTTTATCAAGCGTTCACTATCTTCTTGAGCCCAATCGTAGATTAGGCTATTTTCGAAGCATCCAATTATCCTCGTTACTTTTGCGTCGTCGGGTACGCTGTCTTTGGCGTTGAGGAAATAGGTCGAACAGTGGTTCTCGAAGTCGCGGATGATTTTCGGGGTAATTTCCCCGTCGGTGAGGATCGGGGCACGAGAGAGGATAGGATGTGAGACAGTTGCTGTTTTCTGGTCGGACATTATGCCGCGAGCGTTCTGTATAATGATCGCGTCGTCGGAAGAGTCGGGGTCTGTGTGGTTCAAGATGGGGGATGCGTGAGGGTCGTTTTCGTCGTCTGAAGAGTCAGAGTCTGCGTGATTTATGATGGGTGGAACGTTAAGTGACGGTATTTCTGTGGGGGAGCTTGGGCCGGGTGTCTCGGTGGGAGAAGGGGCAAGCTTCTGTATATGTTTGGAATGGCGGATGGCGAACGTTTCAGAAGACATTTTAGCGCGAGAGAGAAGCGAGGCGGGACAGTACGGGTATTCAGGGTGAAGCTTTGTACTTCCAGGACAGTGATCACGTCTTTGTAAGAGGTGACAAGTGCGTGTGCAGAGAAAGCGTGACAAGAAGATGACAGAGGTGGGAGATTTTAGGGGGGATCGCTTGGAGAGACGTTCAAAAAAAAGTGGAAGCCTGTTGTAATCGGGCAACACTCAAGGCAGGCGGAGACAGAACGGAAACCAAGCGTGATGATTAAGAGTGAAACAAGTGGGAGATCTCGAATATACAAGGTGTAATAAGGGTCGCAGAAAGAGGGGGTAGAAACTGATGGTCCGTTAGGCAGTAGTACCAGCAGTTTATATACGGGCGCGGGTAGCTCTTGGGATCCCGCCGTTGTCAGATGTTTGTGATCAGTGGTGAGCAGGTGATTATGGTTGAGTGACGTCGTATGAGTGCGGTGACGTAGTGTAGCAAGTGGTACACTTGCACATTGCTTGATCAAGTCGATGGTTCTCTCCAGGATCAAATCCTTCTGTGGTGCAAAAGACCTGATTGCGAATGCCTCTGTAATAAAGCTCCGGATATCTCGGTGGATCGCATCCAAGATCGCATCTCTATGTCGAGACCTCGCATGCCTCTCGAAGACCTGTTGGGCGTGGCTTGGTGACATGTCCCCAGCGGCTATCCTAAAGATGCCATCCAGGATGACCGTGAGATCTACAATATAGCCCACCACGCAACGGACATTATCTTGGCTATTAGACGAGGGGTCAACCTAGGCCATGACTCGGAGAACATGAGCGCTTCTTTACCTGCCCCTATACACGCCGTTGACCCAATCTGCGTAATCGTCCCCAGCTCTAGTCAGGTCGGAACTACTCGCAAGTCGTGGTTGAGGATCTACACAATGTCACAAGACTGTGCTCACCCCGACGTCGCGTTGGCAGATCCAGCCAAGTCTTTGACGAGGTGAGACATCTTCGCTTTGAATATATCGCTCGAGAGATACTAGTCATAGTCAGCAGCTAGGACGACCGATAACCGAGGAAAACCGAACCCTTCTCTTGTCGTTCATATTCCAGATCTCAATAATATCAAGGTGGATAATGTTCACGCAGTTCTTGAGTGTTTGATCGGCGAAGTCGCGACTAAACCAAAGGTCACTCCAATATCCTGACGTGGTAATGGTTAGTGGTAGAATCTACCCGAATCATCGGGTCAGTGTCTTACGGCTTCGTCCAACTCTGGGGAAAGAATACGATTAAAAGGGTAAGAGGATAAACAACGCTACGTACTCGATGGAAGCTTGAATGATGATGTCATGGTTTACTCGTAACGCCGCTGACCACGCAAGAGGTACAGCGCCGACTCGTTGCTTTGCCCCTTGTCCGCTAGACCGTGCAGAGGGTCCGCGTGAGTTTGTAATGAACCTATCTGTCGTCACGACTAAGTTGTCGATAAGATCGATAAATCTTGAACTCTCTGATGATGATTGGTGATGTCAGTTGGTCCCTCTACAATGCGTATGGGAGACGAAGGTACCAGAAACGATCTCTGCAGGTACATCCCTTGGGTCTTTATGAAATAGTCAGCGACATAAGTCTTCTTTTTTTTTTTTTTTTGAATCGTGTTTATTCCGGGGCAGTAGAACATACAAAGCCGGTCCTCAACTCCCTACAGAGCGAGATTTAAGAGAGGTAACGTAATTTAGGTAATCACGTGCGCCGTGCGAAAAGTAAATAGTGCGGAAAACGAGCCGAACTAGAGCCACCTCACCAGAGGAAGGCCGGGAACCAAAGGGGGACCGAAGTCAAAGTAGCGTGTCAAGTACATAAGATATGACAGAGGGTGTACGGTAGAGGTGTCATCGCAGTCAAGCGACTCACCGGGCAGCCTTAGCTGGGTCTGCGACATAAGTCTTCGTATATTGTGTGTGCCCTGGTCCTTGCGCGTTCATGAGATTCGCTGGGGTCGTCGAGACGAACTTTGGAGACGACCACGTCAAATTTGGTGAACACGACAACCACCGGCACTGAGACTCACTCACGTCGGTGACGTTAATGAGGGATATATCATTTAATCGTACTCACAATTCCTCAAGCCCCAAATATCTTCCATCCCATCTCCGAGCCTCCCAGCAATAGCGCCGGACGCTGGGACACATATCCTAAATCGGCTTTTTCATCAATAATACAAAACGTTAAATATCACAAGAATAAACTATCAGACGGCATGTAATCTTTCTGAATGTGAGCAGCTTGCGTCAGTGCGATGTGAGATGAAGTCCCGGATCGTCTGCAAGTTTAGCGAATCCCCAGCCTGCGTGTCCAATGAACACTCATGGACGATGAGGTGACGGTTATCTTCTAGTCGAAACTCGACGTTGATATCGGCTTTCCCAAGCGCTCTCGTTGGTGCTTCCTTGTTTCAGTTGCGGAGTCATTTTTTCGGCGACGTAGAAAAACGCTAGTATAAAACCGTACTGTGACATCCACTTTGAAGACGCCTTTGACGAGTGATGATTTTCCAGAGCCGTTCTGTTGCGAAATGTGAAACTCAGACCAATTTTTAGTCTGTACGCAGTATGCGCACCTTCCCTACAACAAGAATTCGGAATCTACTGAGGTCAGTTATGAAGTACAAGATAGTGTCGAAAACACACTTGAAGTCCTCGGGAGTATTTGCCGCACTGTCCGAGTGAGCAGCCTCCAGGCTGGATAACTCACGCTCACCTGCGCGCTCATTAATATGATATTTGAGCTGGGGCCCTTACTAGGTGAGGCATTGGACGACTTCGCCCTAGACCTCTGGGATGTCAAAGGCGGCAAGTCTTCACTGCCCTTCGCGGATTTCACTTTCTGTAGGGCAGACTTCGCCCTGCTGCGGGCGGATCGTTTACGAAGACACCCCTCCAACTCGTGGCAACGCGGACGCCGGCTCTGTACCACTCTGCTGGGACAAGGATCCACGCGTTTCCGCGACATGTGGCGTGACAGATGCAGTGCTATTTCCCTGCCAGTGTTGGCCACTGGCACAGGGGACATGTCGGCGGTGGATGTGTTACAACGATTTCCCATGAGACGAGTCAGTAGAAGCTCAAGCAGATGGTTCGTGATACGCACGTCGCATTGGATCCCGTACCTATATGAGAGCCGACACAGGTTCCTACAGGTCGAAGTTGGTGACCACCTGTGGGGTTAGGCCGGTTAGGGTTCATGGCATTGTCTTGGCAGCGGCGACTGTTTCAGATCCTGCAACCTCTCGTGCGTGCTGTACAGCCACCTAAACACCACTCAGGCCACTCGATTTCCCTTGGATCTATTCAGAATTTCGCCTACACGTGCTCACTTTCCCGTCACCATGAGGCCAAAAACGAACTGAGGCTTCACATGCGCTCACATTCGAGACACGTTTAGCTTTGCTATCCGTGTAACTGTGTTGGCAGCCTAACTTCGTGGATACAACTCAGAGGCATCCGTATGTGTTCGGGCTAGGGCCTCGTCTGTTTGCAAGGTCCCTGCGCTAGTACTGAAATGAGGCCGGATCCTGTTATCGTCCACGTTGAATGGGGGCAGGTAAATCGTCGTTGGAGTGTGTTTGATGCATGGGATCAACGCATGTTCGTATTCACCTCTGCCATGAGGTTTACAGTAACGCACACCAGACTCGAACTTCCTCACTCCTTTCACCCCACACCCCAGTCAACATTTCAGCGCATTCAGTTGTGAATATCGCGATGCCCGGATACGCAGAGAACACAGCTGACCCAGAACGAGGAGGATCGATATCCTTAGGTGGGTCTTGGATTGATTCTTATCCGAATGGGTATTGATGGCCCTGAAGATGATTTAGGGGGAGAGACGTGGTCAGAGACATTCGAAGGACCTGCTTACCCTAGTGCGTATCCTGTATCATTGGGTGCGTGGAGATCTGACATGTGGCTCTTGATGTGGCTCGTTATATTTTAGACTCAGGGGGAGGAACAACGGGCAATTCTTCTTCAGAAGGTCCATTTCCTCCAGGGCCTCGGAAAGAACGTAGGGATTTCGATGACGGTGCTAATGCCCTATGGTCTCTCTACGGAAAGGAGGCGAAAACCCACGACGAAGCCCGGTTCCTGGGTCTGGCAGCAGATATGGATGGTGTCCTTTTATTTGTACGTGTATTAGTATTACCATGTTCGCGATACAACTTCGAATCACAAACGCGCATTCCCATAGGCTGGTTTGTTTTCTGCCGTTCTCACTTCCTTCCTCGTCCAGAGTATCCAGAATTTGCAAGTGAATCCTGCGGAGCAATCGGTCTATTATCAGCAGCAGTCAGCGTATTACCAACAGCAGTCGGTCGTGGCGCTGGCCCAGATCTCACAGCAAATTGCGTCCATCGCTCTACAGGTTTCCGCCCCATCCATAGCCTCACAGGCTTCCACTCCACCCACCGTTCCACAGTCTTCCGTCCCATCTTCCGTTCCCGTCCCGTCAACTTCCCCACAACCTTATCCTGCATTCAAACCATCATTTTCTGACATTCGAGTGAACGCTTGCTGGCTCGTCGCTCTCGTATGCAGTCTATCGGCGGCGCTCCTTGCAATTCTTGTTCAACAGTGGGTCCGATCCTATATGCAGGTGTTTCAGCGGTACGATCACCCCTTGAAGAGAGCGCGATTTCGACAGTTCTTTTTCGAGGGTGCCAACGGAATGCGGAAGTTGGCAGAAGCAGTCCCCAGGCTGATTCATGTCTCGCTTTTCCTATTTTTTTTGGGCCTCGGCGATTCTATGTTAAAGACCAACATGGCTGTTGGTGTTACCACCATCGTCCCTATCTGCTTTTGTGCATCATTCTACCTGTACGGCGTATCGGCACACCTCAGGAACCTGCAGTCGCCGTACAAGACTCTCATCTCGCGCCCGATATTCTTTCTGATGCAAAAGTTCCCGAAACCTTATTTTGGCTCCCGCTTTCTTCCCAAACAGCATACGCCCACGACCATTGAAGCATATCAAGAACAGTTGGTGATGGAAGAGACCGAAGAACGCAAACAGCGCGACGTACGCGCCGTCCGATGGTTGGTCGATAACACTACGGTGAATGCCGAGATGGAACCACTCGTATTGGCGATTCCTGGCACTTTCAACACAGAATGGGGCCGAGAAGTGTGGATAGACGTCTCCTCTCAGGGGCGCTCTGACCCTGACACTTTGGGGTCCCAGGAGGATTGTTCCGCTACCGGTGGTCCAGCCTCTCCCATGCATCAATCCCCACGTCCTCTAGAAGGCACCGCTGTCGACACCATCTGTCGATGCGTACGCTACCTTTTCGACACCTGCAACAATCACTCTTATTTTCAAAATGAAGAGGCAAGACGTAGGCGCATGCGCGCTTGCGTCGAGGCTGCGGCGTCACTTGTATGCGGTATCGGTTTTCGATTGGAATGGTTGGGAGAAGTTAGCAAGTTGGTCAGCGACATAGGTCACATCGAAGATATCAATCGGTCACTGACGACCACATCTGATCCGTCGTTCATCGTACGCTGGACGTGCCTTTCACTCGTGGCCATTCAACAGATATTGCGCAGCAACCGGCTGCAGGTGCTTGCTGCGTACGCAGTGAGCGGACTGGCACGCTTTCAATCGGAATACGGACAACCAGACGAGGCGGGATTGAGGGGCGCTCAAAGGATCGAGGAATGTCTCAAGACAGCATGGGAGCGCGTCGAAGATCTCCGCCGAGCATTCGAACCCTTGTCCCAGGAGAGGACCAGGGAGCAAGTCGTAGAAATCCTACGAAAGCATGAATCACAGATTTCGGAATTGGAGCGCATCAAAGTCGAGGCCGATAGCATGGAGGACGTCGACTGGCGAATCTCCCTTTATCAAGATGCAATGAATGACGCTACTTACAGGTTGACGCGACAACTTCCTGGTGTATCATTCGACGAGCCTCATCGATCCGAATCCTCCCCGATAAGCGATACTTTTAATACGCCAGCCACAGGCAGCGCCCCAGTCACTCCCCAATTGATATTCCCGGGTCAACGGGTTCAAGCGTTGGCCAGACTTGGCCCAAAGTTTCGTGAAGTCCTGGATGGACAGGTCGCCGACGGACATAATGAGGTTCTTGAACGCCTGAAATCCGTCGAACAAGTCCCTATTTCTCTGCGCCAGCCCGACAGCTTGATGAAGCGGCAACTATGTCGTCTGCAGGATCTACGCGATGGCGACGGTCTTGGGTTTACGGTCGAACTTTTCTTCCTCTCCCTGAGACAGCTTTTATCGATACCCTCATTGCACGAATCAAATAGCGTCTTCTACAACGGCACCTTCAAGATTATCACGTCACACTGGGAGAAGAGCAGGGAATCGCTCGGGACGCAACATATCCTGCTTAATATCATTTGCGACCTGATTATCCGTGACCGTGGTGTTTTCTCGAATTTTTCATATCCGGAGTCTATCACGACCACGCTCTTTGAGATGGTAGGCAATATGCTCCGAGGGTATGCGGGCCCAGACGAACATATTCGCGATGCTGTGCTGGAGATTCAGAGCATCGACTCAAGAAGTTGCGTGGACGAGAGACTGCGGAGCAGGGCACTGGCGGCCATTCACGGTCCCTTGCAACCGCAGTCCAGCAACTCGATTCATGTTGCAAATTCCGTAAGCTAGATGTACGAGTCTCCTTTCTCCTGTGGTGATTGCGGATCAGGGTCGTCAGAATCACACGTAACACTTACTATAATACTATACACTGTAATTGGGCGTGTATTCTTGACTGAAAATAAATTATGTGGAGATAGCACTCCCGGAAGAGCCATTCGGTAGTAGCCTATATCTTCGAGTGTGCCTATACTATCGTATCCGGACCTTTGCACGTGTACACACCTTTGGCAAGTTGCACATCTAAGAGATCTGAGCAGATCATAACTTTCCCGTTAGTCTTCTAAAAATGAAAACAGCAGATACAGTGTAGGTTCTATAGATACGAGATCGTGAATAATACTGAGATCTACACAGTTTACGACTACAAAAAATCAAAATTCCGGGAGGGTGGTTCGGTGCAGGAGTTCACACGTTCACACCTCAGATCCGACAATCTCGATACTTCCACACGAATTCTTTTCACTAGGATAATAAAATACATGGAGAGCACCATGGATCATGAATCTAGATTCAATACTTTGAGGCGATCGAGCTGCAGAAAGGAAACTCACATACAGTGGGTGACTTCCCATAAGCCTACATCCTACATTTTCGTATCCTAAATCGTTGTGCCTGAAATCGGGGGATAAATCTTGATGAAATGTGCTCCGACCTCAGCAACAACAATCCTAGACGACTGGAGTTTTAAAAAACGACTGGAGTTTAGAAAGGGGGGGGGGGCCTTTCTAAGTCCTACACCACGTCGGAGTACGGAATTTATGCCAAATCGAGGCAAAAATCTCGGAAAGCTGAGCAACAATTTCGCGAAAAATGTGTGAACTCTCTCGGGCCCTCCGGTTTTGGCCTTGTGCTGCCAGTGGCCATGAAAGTGTGGCGGTATATGCGGTATACAGGTTACTCTACAACCCAGTTTCAAGTAATAGACTTTCCCCTTCAGCGCTTCAGCTTCAGCTTTTGAACTTCAGAGCTCGGTGTAGTTCGTCCCTCGCGTTCCCCAGCGCGCTGCACTCGCACGCGTCCTTCGCAACTCAAACCCGACGCGACCCCAATCCCAGCGGCCATCTCTGCGAAGTTTCGCGCCGCGCCGAAGCGTGTGCGACCGTTTGCAACTACCCTCATTCGTAGCGGGGATCTGTGTAGTTCACTGTTTCCATTCCCGACCTCGCTGCACTCACGCGCGCCCTTAGCCCTTCGACAGCAACGCACGCGCGTTCGCCGCGCGCCCGCATACGACACCTCGCGCCCCGCGGAGGCCCGCGCGACTGTTAGCGACGCTGTTTGACTTATCCAGCTTCTTCACTTTACCTCGAGACCCATGTACGACAGCAAGCGTGCTCTTGACCTCAAAGCGTCGACATGTGCTATTGCCTCTCAGGTCTCAACGAAAGAGCCATCGTGATTTCCGTATCTAGGTGCAATTGGCGACGATCACATCGGGAGTCCGGCATAACTTTGGTCTGAGGGTCTTATGGTTAGCACCCAATCCTATCCTAACCTAAGCGGATCCTAAATAACTCCGAATACATGTAGGATAGGAAAATGTAGGATGTACGCTTATGGGAAGTCACCCCTTCTTAAGTCCAAGTACAGAAATAACCGCCAGGCTGTAACCACGACGGGCCTATGCTTTTTGGTTTTGGAAGCTGCTGTAACGTAACTCATCTTGGTCTGGTGGAGTGTACCTGGTGTTTATGGCCGCGGCGAGGCGTGTCTGCTCGTCTGGCTTTTGTGAAACTCGCCGGAAGAGGCTACTTTTCCTTTCCCTTGTGACTTCCAATCTTCTGAATGCGGAATGTCCTTAAAAATGTTGTTGACTCATACCTCCGATGTCACGAGGCAACTTAATTTGGTGTACGGTGGCGTCGGGGTCGGCGTCAATCTCGCCAGTGCACCGAGTCGGTCCTCGGCTGTGTGGTGGTTTCATCAATCTGCTCTGTTAGACTCCGGGGGTGGCGGACAACAGAAGTTTCTTCTCCCCTCATAATGCTCACTTACACGTGGCCGGCCTACTTGAAGCTGCTCAAAGTGCCGAGGTCCATCCATGTGACTTCCATCAAAACATCCCTCGGGCGCCGGTATCAACACTTCTCGATGGTACTGTATATAGACAACGAAATTAAATCCCTACTATTCTCCTTCACCCTTCCCCCAACATCGGCCAGGCGTGCTCTCACGGACCGTTATGCACTCAGTTCTACTTGTCCTCATTTCGCTTTTGGGCATATATCTACTCCAGACCCTGTTGGAATTCCGGAGGGCTATCCGTAACGTCGGGTAGGTACCCCTACGGTCTAGAAACGATATAACCGAGAGATACCTTGACAGACACCTCTCGGGTCCTCGCCTCCTTCTCGACCCTTCCAAGTTTCTGGTGCGGGTGATTGGGAGCGCTCTTCCACCAATTCCGTATGTCAGTCGAGGAGTTTCATGGATGCTCAGGACGAAGCATCAAGGTAGGGACGCGTCACCAGTTCGAGAGATCATTATACGAGTCACGGTCTCACGTAGATTTTGCCGCTGCTGGAAGGGATGCTACTGCAATGGTGAGTTCACGATACTGCATGTGCGGAGGGACACAGATAAGGATGATGGACTGTCAGATCGCCTTGATCCCGTGGCCAAAGACCACCATTTACCTTGCAGACGCAGCGGCAATCAAAGTAAGGAATAGTTCGCCTCGAATTGATTGTATCTGATATTTGGTTCGTGGGTTGCAGGAGGTGGCAACTTATCGTGCCAAATTTCCCAAACCCGTCTATCTTTATTCGATGCTTTTGGCTTTTGGAGGAAACGTCATAGCATCAGAAGGGGAAGATTGGAAAAGGTACCGAACGATCACCGCTCCAGTCTTCTCGGAGGTATGTGCTACCTGCTATCGAAGTTGCCACTCTCTGGACGCGATCCCTAGAGAAATACTCGTCTGGTATGGGACGAGACCATCCGCGTCATGTTCGACCTGTTCGACAACGTCTGGGGAGACAGCCCCGAAATCGTGTTGGACCATTGCGTGGATATCACTCTTCCGGTAGGCCAAGTGTAGATTCTCCCGCGCGACCTTTCTGACGTCTCCATTAGATTGCCCTTTTTGTCGTCAGCGTTGCAGGTAGTCTATATTTGGCTCTCGAACCTTACATTCTCACGCCAACGGGATCTAGGCTTCGGTCGCCGGGTCACATGGACTTCAGACTTGACTGTTCCCCCCGGCCACCAGATGACTTTCAAGGATGCGCTTCACATCGTGTCTACAAAACTGTTCTTGAAAATGGTTGCTCCCGACTGGGTAATGAACCTAACCGAACGCACAAAGAGGATAAACCTGGCATTCAGCGAGCTCGAGGTGCCCCTCCTAGCCGAGTATGCGTTATGTCTCCATAGCTGACACGGCGGACAGCAATATATGGGGGAAATGGTACACGCTCGCAGAAGCGCGGAGACAAAAGAAGAGCGTTACGACTTATTTAGTGTACTTTTGGACGCGACAAGCGACGATCCAAATGGTAGTTTAACGATAACTGAGCAAGAGCTCTTCGGTAAGTGCCCGGTATCGCGCTTATGAAAAAAGGTTCTCACTCGCCATCCCAGGAAATATGTTCATCTTCCTCCTTGCTGGACATGAGGTAGGAGTCCGTAGGACCACCCCATTCCGTCAGTGGTACAATTTGGACTATCACTTTATTTCAGACGACAGCCCATACACTCTGCTTCACATTCGCCTTGCTGGCCCTTTACCCCGATGAGCAAGAGCGCTTGTATCAGCATATCAAGGGTATAATGGCCGACCTAAATCGAATGCCTGTAGGATCTATCAGATCAGATCTCGAACTCACAAAAGAACTGATCTCGCGCAGACTTATGAAGACATGAACCGGTTCACGCTCTCCATGGCGTAAGTTCATTAATTGCATACCAGCATGCGAGTTCTCACCCATTGGGGCCCGAAGCGTCTTAAATGAAACGCTGAGGATGTTGTGAGTGCATATTTTCATCAGGCTCCCAGGCGAAGCTGACTGCACAGCTCAGCCCGCCGGTGTGTCTAATCGATGAGCGTTGGTTCCAAGTCAATGGTGACCATGTAACCTCAGGCGTCGACCATCTACAAAAAAGCTACGGAAGACACCAACTTGACGGTGGGTAATGCTGACGGTGGAAAGACAACATTCCCTGTCCCTTCTGGAACAGAGATAGAATTTCATGTACCCGGCTTGCATTATAACCGTACGTCTAGCCTCTTTCCATCTCGAGGACGGGACCTTACCCAGGTCTCGCAGCGAGGTATTGGAAGGACCCTCACACATTTCGGCCGGAGAGGTTCCTTGGGGAGTGGCCAAGGGACGCGTTCTTGCCATTTAGCTCAGGTATGTCTGGTCCGGTCATGACAACTGGTCGTTCATCATTGATTCGTTGTAGGTGCTCGGGCCTGCATCGGGAGACGGTGCGAGCAAACTTGGTCGCTGACGACGTAGCGAAGTACTTATATGTGTTTGTTTCAGATTCTTCGAAACCGAGAGTATAGCCGCCATCACGATGATGATGTCGAGGTATAGAGTTGAAGTTAAGGAAGAGCCCGAATTCATCGGCGAGACATTTGAACAGCGTTATGCGCGAATCACGGCCTCCGACCTAAACTTGACTAACGCGTAAGTAATATGTCCCCACCTCCTTGTTCACTGGTGCCTGAGTTATCTTTTAGCCCTCGCCGCGTGCCGCTGGTATTCAAGAGGCGAGAACTATGATACCTGAATCTCTATTTTGGGTCATTTCTGTCATTTCATCGACCCCAGTTTTTTGAACAAAAGATGTTTGAGCACGCGTTGTAGAGCACGAACCAGCTGCGGCCTCTCCCAGGCAACTGGCACCACCCCGAGTTTCGAAGTGTTTGTCTGATAATAATCTAAAGGCTAGTAGTAGTAAAACGAGTACCTTACTAGATGCCAGTGGTTGGTCATGGGACAATCGTCGCTGTGAGTGGTCGAGGTCCCGCGGGTAGGTACACTGGTCTTGGGACCGTTCTCAAGATGAGACCAAGTGCCGAGAAAGGACGTCGACAGCCTTACGCGGGCTAGAGCGCGAAACCTTGCTGGGTGCACTGGTGTTTGTTCCCATGGTACCAGTCATGATTAATGCATGATTACGGGGCTTCTTTCTCCATGGCGGGCGGAATAGAAGAGTCGCTGACTCAGCATGTCTTCGCCTAGATCGGACGCAATGGGGTACCTATTGTTATGATCCCTATGAAACTTGCTGTAAACAAACTTTCCTTCTACTGCCAGTGTACCTCATTACAATAACCGGACTTTCACTTTGTCGCACTGATGCTAGTCTCTCGTCTGTTAACTCACTACAATACTGTAATACTACTTTGTGGTAACCATCTCCGTCTTAGTTACATGCGTACAAATTTGGGTAGTCCCGCATACGACCCATGCGAGAAAGGATTCGATCATGTCAGTGAGACAAAAAAAAATAACGCCTGCTTGAAGTAGAGGCACGATGATACTAGCTTATACCTGTCTCTAAGAGGGTTGGCAGTACTTGGTCTGCAGAGCGGAGCTGAGGCCTAAATGTGAGGCATAATCAACATTTGCGTGCAAAGGTTGTTAGGTAGGACATATTGTAATACTGATAACATAGAGTGAATCAATCACATAGAGAGGTGTGCATAGAAACCGAAAGGGCGGGGGCTCATGAAGCCGGAGCAGAGGAGGCAATAGGACCACGCGTGTCGAAGAATATCGGTGAATGGAACGGAACTTGAGTTACTCAACCATTGTCGTTACTAGGGGTTCGGTACACAATTTTGCTTGATCAAGTCAATAATCTTCTCCATTATCGTGTCCTTCTCGTGGTAAGTGAGAGGGATCTCTGTGACAAAACTCCGGATCTCATCGTGAATTTGGGTCCTGGAGCTACTCTCGGCATAGTCCTTCACGGCGGACTGAACTTTCTTTGCGGACACTTTACGGGTGGGCACAAAAAGTCCATGTAGGATGACAGTAAGGTCTACGATGTAGGCCATGATACAGCGGATGTTTCTGTTACTGTGCAAAGATATGAGGCACGTTGATAAAATAAAATAGAACGCACCCACTTGTTTTGGTATGATCCATTCATCCATTGGGCCATAGACATATCGGCCCCATTCAAATCCAAGACATGACTGTTCAGAAATCTATCTTCAACGTGCGGTCTCGAGTCAGCGTGGTTGCACTCACGAGTTAGTAGGCGGCCCAGCTAGGTCTCCAACAAGGTGGGACATCCTGGCCGTGAAGTCTCTGCTCAACAGATACTGATTTTCGTTCAGCAAATAATATGGAATGTAGGAAAGAAAGTACTGACTCTTTCTTCATCATCAAAGTTCCAGACGTTGATAATATCTTCGTGAATCACGTTCACGCAGCTTTCCAGGGCCCGATCAGTGAAGTCTTGACTGGATCCGAGGCCACGCCAATATCCTACGTACGCAAAGTAACTCGTTGGAATGTTGTTGGGTAGATATATATTACTCACGACTTCGCCCAACCCTGGAGAACGGGATGAGGTGAAGTTTTCGAAAATGAAGACAATAGTACGTGCTCGATAGAAGCTTGGATGATGATATCATGGTTTACCCTCTGTGCCACAGACCATGCAAGAAGCGCAGGAGTTATCGACGATCTCTGTCGTACGTGGAACGATGTAGGACCTTCAATGAAATTATGCGAGTCCGCCTTGATGATCGCGTGAGTAGTCGAAGTCAGTTCGCCAATAAGATATCTATATGCTAGTTTCTCTATAAGAATAAAGGATGGGGGGCATTGGATGGCCTTTCTTGGGACGCATATAGAAGGACGTTTACCAGAAAAGATCACCGCGGGAACATCCTTGGGATCCCTATGGAACAGGGAACCACACAAGTTTTCGTACATTGCATGTGCCCGGACACCTGGGTGTTCGTGCGTTCGTATGTCCCCACGTGTGATATCAAATTGAACTCGAGAGACCAACAGGTCAAATTTGGTGAACACAATCAAGACAGGCACTATGTCTCGTATCAGTTCCATAAAACTATAATTCTTGAGCACGCCCACCTTTTTTCATGCCCAAAATCGCTTTGACACCTTCCCCCAGCCCTCCCTCGATGGCGTCAGAAATGGGAACACATATCCTGAAGAGGAAGAGTTGCCTTTATCAGTCACCTAGAAACGACGGATATTTTTCCATTCTACCATATGGCATGTAGTCTCTCCGGAACTGAACGGTTCGCATCAGTGTGGTACGAGATGAAGTCCCGGATAGTCTCCAGGGTCTGGGAATCTCCGGACTTGAATCCAGAATATTCGTGTACTACGAGATAACTGTTGCCTGGACGAAAGCTGACGTTGATATCAGCGTTTCTATCAGCGTTTCCATGCTGACGTCCGAGTGCCGCCTTTTTAATAGAAGTACTCGATTAGCGAAACCGGATGAGGTAAGAAGGGACTCACAGCCATATCGACATTGAATACGGCGTTGATGAGTGAGGACTTTCCAGACTGACTCTGTTGCGACAGTAGATGTCAATTTAACCCGGAGAAGTGCCATGGGTTAGTGCGCACCTTCCCCAGGACAAGGATTCTGAACCTACGAACAACTGTCATTCATGAATATTTCAGGATCGGAGCGCATACCTGAATCTGTCAGGAAGTACCTCCCGCATTGTCGAAGGGAGTGACCCGGTATGGTTACCTCTCGCAGTGGCTGATTTCAGGGTAGCCCTCCGAGTTGATCGGGTATCTGGTGCCGAGTCGATTCTGTTTCGGTGTTTATGGCCGTGACTGTGCACACGCCCAAGGGAGGATGAAGACACCGCCCCCGGGGCTAGAGGCGACCTAGCCCTCACGCTATCATATGATGGGTACGCAGAATTTGGCTTTGACACATGGTCCGGGGAGGACAAAAATCTTGATCTACCGGGTGTAGGCAGTGGCTTCTGGGACATTTCTCCGCTGGGGACAGGAGGCAACTTATCATGAGATGGATACGGTGGATTTGACTTGGTCGAATAATTAGGGGAAGATGAAGCCCTTGATCTACCAGAACTGAGTGGCGCCTTCTGTGACGTTTTTCCATAGGATTGGGATGGCGTAGATTCAAGGATAGATTCACCAGGTTGGACTGGGTTGGGCTCAAGCGTCGCATCGCGTCCCTGAGGTGACATGGGATAAGACATATCCCGTGTTGGTTCGGACGTTTGTCCTCCGGACTGAGGTTGCTGAGGAAGGGGACCTGATAGAGGCGAAGAAGGTCTGGTAGATGGATTGGAACAGCAATTTCCCATGGGTGCATACAGAGCTCAGTCAGTGCTCAGGATGATATGGAGATGATATGGCGAAAGTATAACACGGGACATACATGCGCTGGACCCGAGTGACACGAGGGCACCATGCAGCTTCATACTGTACTTGATGACGTTACTCCGGATTCCAGTACTGTAAGTTAAAACGAACCATGCCCGGGCCTACGGCACGCTCCCTCACTTCGTTCGGCTTTCGGCATTCTACTTGTACAATATACCAATACTCCAGTCTCCAGCAAAGTCTATGTATTGGCCAATAATTAGATGATATTCGCGCAAATCAAATCATTTCTTGCCAACTTTTTGGTCGAGAGAAAAATATGTCTATTACAGTAAGTTAATTCATGTAAGTTACATAAACTATTCACAGCTTTTTTTGCCCCGTTTCCTGCCTCGCATACACGGGGGCACCACCTCTGATCGGCGCGCCTTTCACCCATCGTCCTTGCGCACAAACCAGCTGCTTCCAGGTTCGATCGCCGATCTCGCGTCCCTGTCCGTGCGGGTGGGGGTAGCAGGGAGCGTGCCCTCTGCTGCTACGTGGCCGTACATTCCCGTGGGGAAGGTGCGTAATCGGGGAGGGGCCGGGCGCAGAAGGGGGGGTGAGTTGCCGGTGGGGTTCCTGCGCACGCATCAGTGGAAGGGGAAAAGGTGGGCACATACCGGCCGTCTATCACCATGCCCTTGTTTGTAAACAGGGGGGTTCCCTCACCCGGCCCCCGCTCATGCCCCACCGTGGGGGGTAGAAAGGGGTGCCCCTTCCTGTGCGACTCTACTCCCACTGTCGATGTGTAATCGATGGTGGTGGGAGCGAAAGGAACGCACCTCGACTTGCGCGCTCTGTGGGCACGTATCCATGCACTCCCTTCGCACAAATAGAGCATAGAGGCGCGAGCCACCTCCCACTCCCATTCCCGCGCTCCCCCGCCCATTTAAGCACAAACGGGGGCATGCTGTGGCTGCCATCCATTCCCGTGCCCCCTTGCATGTAAATGAGGGAAGAGGTGGCGTGGCCCCGCCCACGGGTAAACAGGTGGAAGCACAGGAAGAGGTGTGCCCCTTCCTGCGTGGCCCCGCTCGTGTGCCCTGTTCGTGTGTACTCAGGGGTGGGAGAAGCGAAGGGGGGGTGGGCGTACCTTGTTCTGCACGGCCCTGTGGGCATGTGCCTCCTTTGCACAGGGTCCGGGCGAGGTGGGGGGGGGAGCGAACACATGTACCGTGTTCGTGTGTCCATTTTTGCAGTAACCAGGGAGACACAAAGGGGCGGGCATCCCAATAAAGGGAGGGAGGTATCTCTGCGCGTCAACAGAGGCAGGGGGGAGACGGGAGGGGGGCGTCCTAAAAAGGAGGGGTCCTTGTCTGCATGTCAAATGAGGGGGAAAGAAAGGTGCACACCACGCTCGCATCCCCTTTGCAGTACAACGCGGGGATGAACCACAGAAGAGAGTTACAATATGTCTTTCCTTTTCGAGAAGCCAGCCAATCATGACCTTACCAAAACATAGCTATTTCAGCAGCCCTACGAAGAGATTCCTTTTCCGCCCCCGCTTTGAGAGATAGATTCAAGGATAGATTGCCAAACTATTTTACTGGAAGCCTTATGATTCCAGTTACTTCGTTCACTTCGTACATGGCCAATATAAATTACATAATATCTAAGCACATATATATATATATATATATTTCAGAAAATCTCTATGCTGATCTTGGCCATGGCGGCAGCACATTCCATCAAGCATGCTGTGATGCCATACATTAACCATGTAGTTGCATGGAGAGTTACCTAGCTCACCTTCGGCCATTCTGTAGCTATTCAATATTCAGTATGGATGATTATAGGTTCTGGCCTCATTTCTGTCAGTACTAGCGCAGAGATTTTGCGGACAGACAGGCCTTGATCATGGCCTTAATAACCCAGCGCGTGCGCGTGCCCTCTGAGCTGCCAACGTGTTCACGAAGCTAGGATGTGAACATAGCTATGCGGATAGCAAAGCTGATAGTACCTCCTAGCCTGACCTGAGGTGGGCACTCCACAGCCTGAGCTTGCAAGCTCCACAGTTCCCTTTTGCCTTATGGCGAAGAGCAAGTGTCCACGTGTCGGCGACAAGTGATGACCGGTCCATGGCCAGTCGAGAGATCCAATAAGTCTGCAGTGCTAGTGCCTAGCAAGCTATGTAGCGGCACAAGCTGTAGCATTTGCGAGAAAATCCGAAGCCGAGACGGTGTTTTTTTAAAAATTATTATTAAAAACTCAGATGGGTGGTGATTAACCTGGTGATCGATGATCGGCGATCACTTTGATTCGCCTCGCCCATCACTGCATCACGTATCATCTATCTTGGTCGACTTGCAGGAACCCTCGTGTCCACTCTCCTATAGATACGAGACCCCATGCGATGTGCGTCTTAGAACCCACCTTGAGCTTTCACTAAGTCTTTGCGTCTTCCGATGGGTATTTGTTCAAGTATTTTTTGCAGCAGCACCACGGATCCCACGCCTTCCGTGGCTACCAGACAAGTCACATCACAATTCTCCATCCTCATGCCACAAGGCGTGGGGGCACCTGGGTCCTCGGCCCAACAGCTGGGGGACCAGTTACCGGAAGTTTGGCAGGTGCCTTTGGGCGAACTACCCAGCCGCAGCAGGGCGAACTCTGCTCGGTCGATGAGGAACGTCAGAAACTTGCCGCTGTTACCAGTCTGGGGGTCCAGGCCAAGGGCGGGGTCACATGTTTCCCAATCTAGTTGGATCCCCCGTTCGTATGAACGACCCAGAGCCAAGTCTGCTCCACAAAAAGTGCAATCCGTGAAGGACGATGACTTCCCGCCTTTACAACCATCCCAGAGGTCCACCGCGAAGTCATCTGTTGCCCCATCTAGTAGGAGCCTCCGTGAACGTCCCAGGGTCAAGTCTGCTCCACAGAAAGTGCGACTCATGAAGGATGATGACCTCCCGCCTTTACCACCGTCCCAGAGGCCCACGGCGAAGACATCTGTTGCCCCATCTAGTAGGAGCCCCCGTGAACGTCCCAGGGCCAAGTCTGCTCCACAGAAAGTGCGACTCATGAAGGATGATGACTTACTACCTTTACCACCGTCACAGAGGTCCGTGGCGAAGCCATCTGTTACCCCATCCAGTAGGAGCCCCCGTGAACGTCCCAGGGTCAAGTCTGAGGCTGCTCCACAGAAAGTGCGGCCCATGAAGGATGATGACTTACATCCTTTACCACCATCCCAGAGGTCCACGGGGAAGTCACCTGTTGCTTCGTCTAGTAGGAGCAGACGAGTGAGCGCAGGTGAGCACAACCATGGTTGGTCCACATACCTTCACTGACAATAATAAGACCACTCAAGGGTGTCTCCCGGACAACCGGCTACGAGTTATCCCACCCGTAGGCCGCTCAACTCGACAGTGCGTCAAGTGCTCCCCGAACACTTCAAGTGTGTTCTTCGGCACTATATTGTACCTCATAACTCATATATTCTCCGTAGATTCCGAATTCTCGTTATAGGGAAGGTGCGTACCTGCTGCGCACGGGCACGTGTCTATCAAAATTGATCTTGGTTCCACACATAACAGAGCGGCTCCGGAAAATCGTCACTCATCAAAGCCGTCTTCAAAGTGGATGTCACAGTGCGTTTCCACAGTACTGGTGTTCTTCAACCTACATGACTGCAATGGATATAAGGCGGCACCAGAGAAAGCGCCAGGGAAAGCCGATATCAACGTCGAGTTTCGGCCAGGAGATAACCGTTACCTCATTGTCCATGAATATTCCTGTTTAGACTCTCAGGCTAGTAATTCGCAAGACTTGCAGGCGATCCGGGACTTCATCACACACCGCACTGACCCAAGCCGCTCACCTTCAGAAAGATTACATGCCGTCTGGTAGAGAGGCCTATTTGTCACGTTTAATGTTGTTTATTGAATAAAACCAATTTAGGATATGTGTCCCAGCGTCCGACGCTATTGCCGGGAGGCTCGGAGATGGGGTGGAAGAGATTCTGGGCTTGAGAAATGGTGAGCACAATCAAATGTTATATCCCTCGTTGACGTCACCGGCGTGAGTCTCAGTGCCAGTGGTTGTCGTGTTCACCAAATTTGACGTGGTCGTCTCCCAAGTTCGTCTCGACAGCCCTAGCGAAGCTCATGAACGCGCGAGGACCAGGGCACACACGATGTACGAAGACTCGTGTCGCCAACTGTTTCATAAAGACCCGAGGGATGTGCCTGCAGAGATCGTTTCTGGTACCTTCATCTCCCATAGTACGCGTTGAAGAGGGACCAACTGACATCACCAATCATCCTCAGAAAATTCAAGATTCGTTGATCTTATCGACAACTTAGTCGTGACGACAGATAGACTCATTACAAACTCACGCGCACCCTCTGCCAGTGCACGGTCTGGGCAAGGGGCAAAGCAACGAGTTGGTGCTGTACCTCTTGCGTGGTCAGCGGCGTTACGCGTGAACCATGACATCATCATTCAAGCTTCCATCGAGTACGTAGAGTTATTTTTCCTCTTACCTTTTTAATCGTATCCCTTTCCTAGAGTTGGACGAAGCCGTAAGCATACTGCCCTAATGAATTCTAACATACCCATGGTCCTCCTGTCAGGATATTGGCGTAGCCTATTGTCTAGTCTCGACTTCGCCGATCAACCGCTCAAGAACTGCGTGAACATTATCCACCTCGATATTGTTGAGATCTGGAATATGAATGATAAGAGAGGGGTTGGTTTTCGTCGTCTGCTGTCTTCTGCGCTGACTGGTGGGACTAGTATCTCTCGAGCGATATATTCAAAGCGAAGATGTCTCACCTCGTCAAAGACCTGGCTGGATCTGCCAACACGACGTTGGGGTGAGTGTAGTCTTTGTGAGATTGAGTAGATCCTCAACCACGACTTGCAAGTAGTTCCGGCCCCCGGGCCAGAGCTGGGGACGATTACGCAGATTGGGTCCACGAGGTGTATAGACGCAGGTAAGCAAGCGCTCCAGTCTGCATTGTCTAGGTCGACGGCTTCCATCTACTAGCCAGGAGAATGTCCGTTGCATAATGGGCTACATCGTAGACCTCACGGTCATCCTAGATGGCATCTTTAGGATAACCACAGGCGAGATTTCACCAAACCATGCCCAGCAGGTCTTCGAGAGGCATGCCAAGTCTCGGCACAGAGATGCGATTCACCGCGAAATCGAGAGCTTTATTACAGAAGCATTCACAGTCAGGTCTTCTGTGCCACAAAAGGATTTGGTCTTGGAGAAAACCATCGACTTGATTAAGCAATTTTGTGTTCCCCCCTCGGGAAATGGAGGAAATAGTTAAATGGTTTGTCTTGCAGACCCGGGGATGTATTGTATTGCGTGTAGACGTAAACCTGATATGTACAAGAGCACCAGATAATATACAAGTCACCTTCGGGACCCCTTCTCAGCTTCCGGAAGTGGCAAAAGAGACGGAAGCTGTCGTCACCGCCGCCGTTTCTGCCATTGCCCCACCACTGTCCCCGCCGCGGTTATTGTCTTTATTGCCATTGCCGTTGCATTCGCCATCGTCATTGTCGATTTCGTGGTTGTTGCTGTCGCCGACGTCCCCGTGTTTGTCGTCTTCGTCGCCGTAGTCCTGCCGCTGTCATGGTCGCTTCATTTCCGTCGTCCTTTTCGGCGCGTTGTTATCATTATTGCTGTTGCTGTCGTCGTCGCACATTGTCGCTGCTTGCAGCATGGCCATATCGCTGTCGTTTTTATGGTCGCGCCGGGCTCGCATTGGGCTCCAGTGGCAGAGGTAGTGGCAGTGACGCGGCGGTGGGTGTCTTGTGAACACGTGTGGCAGGCGCACGCTGGTTTGTAAAAGAGCAACAGCGGGGAATCAGTGCTGCATAGGGAGGACGGGTTCGGACTTGCGGCTATTTTGATGGCATGGCAATGACTGGGGCGGGTGGTGTTGGTTAGTCCGGCAGTGGGGTGGCGGTAGTTGGGCACGATGGTTTGGTGGATCGTTGCGTAGGCAACGGGGTCGATGCGGCGGCATGCCACGAGTAGCGAGTGGGGGCGGTTTGCATGCACGCAGAGGGGGGGGGACGGCGGTAGTGTTGCTGCCGCCATTTTCCTACTCTGGATATGATATAGAAAAAAGTGGAAAAAATACTAATTTAAATGTTCTGTGAGTGGGTAGCACGGGGGCGAGCTTGGGTGCGTTGGCAGAGTGTTGGCAGCTGCAATGGGGTGGCCTGCGGATGAAGATAGTAGAGATGAACGGAAGAAGACTTTTTCGTGGGGTGGTACGGTGAGCAGTGGGAGTGTACCTGGGAGGGGTGTGAGGAAGACGCAACGGGGAGGTGGCCATGAGGCATGATGCATGAGGCCGCGTGAGGGTCGGGGAGACAAAGGCCAGACGGCACATGCTAGTAGAAAAGTAGTAGCTGCGACAGGCGAGTTCAAGAAAATACAGACCTACGGATGACGTGGCGATGGCGATAATGGGGCAGCAGCATCGAAGGTCATCGTGTTGTTGGGCGTTGTCTTCTGTATGAGGTGCTCATGGCTGCGCTAGATGGTCCCGGCGTGGCACATGACTATGATCGACCCCAAGTTAGTACAACCGGCCCGACAGCAAGTAAGTAGCCGGTCAGGTGACTGCAGTGCGGGTAGAATGCGAGTGAGACACGAAGCGACTGAAGATCTTCGCTTTGCGAGGATGGGAAGAGAACTGGATTGTTTATTCGATACTAGAACCGAGACTTTTAATACAAGTTTATTATGTTTTTGGTTGAGTCTTTACTATTCTTCACTTCTGCTTTGATTAAAAATGGGTCCAAAATCTCCTAGGCTGCCGCGAGCGTGCGAGGCACCTACTTGGTGTCCGGGCGCGGACTCGGATCGTCCTCGAATCGCGCTGCTCCGGTTCAGGTCAGCCGCATCGAGCGCGCCGAATTGTAACAGCCCCTGCATATGGTAAAGAGTAGGAACCGTGGACGAGGAATCTGAGATCTGTCCGTAACCGTAAACACAGAAGGGCTATCAAGACGTCGTATTTCGACGTCTAATCGCCGCCAATGCCTTGGGGAGGAGACGCATGTCCATCCGATTCCTCGAATCGTCGTCCTCAAGCTCTCGTTGGACATCGTTCGTATGAGAGGAGCCCGTGTATTCGTCAAGTATATCGCCTATCAGCTTGAAAAGCATGTCCGTGATGTATGTTGGATAATCAAAATCAGAAAATACGCCACGTCCTCGGATGACGAGGTCACAAGCGAGGTTGAGTATGATGTTTTGCGTCCCAAGCGACTGCTTGCTGTCCATCCAGCGAGATGTGATGACCTTGAAGGTGCCACGAAAGAAAACCTCATTTGAATCCTGTGCCGCAGACGTGTATAAAAGTTGTCTGACTGTGAGGAAGAAAAGCTCGATAGTGAACCCGAGACCGTTGCCATCGCGTAAATCTTGCAGACGCCAAAGTTGTCGCATCATCGGATTGTTAAGTCGGCGAAGCGGAGTGGAGATATTGTCGACGCTTTTTAAGCTTTCGAGTACCGCATTGTCTGCATCGATGCTTCCCCCCTCGAGGACCTCGCGGAGTTTGATGCCTAGTGTGGCCAAGGCCCGCAGTTGCTGGCCAGGGAATATCAACTGTGGTGCGATAGGAGTGGTACCCACGGACGGAAAGTTGAAGACTTCGCTTATAGAAGGCGGTTTATCGCGCTGGAGTTCACTGAACGATACGCCAGGAAGCTGTCGCGTCAACCGGTGACCAGCATCGTCCATCGCGTCTTGGAGAAGGGAGATTCGCCAGTCGACATCCTCCAAGTCGCCGGCCTTGGTTCCGATGCGCTCCAGCTGCGAAATCTGTGTTTCATGGTCTCGTAGAAACGCTTCGATATCTTCCCTGCTTCTCTCCTGGCCCCAGGGCTCGAATGCCCGACGTAAATCCTCGAGGAGCCCCAATGCTGTCATCAAGTACAAATCGATCCTCCGAGCGCTCTTCTGTGCGGCCTCGTCAGGTTTACCATATTCCGATTGAAACCGTGCCAGTCCGCCCACAGCATACACAGCAAACACCCGTAGCCGGACGTTATTCTGGGTCAGGATTTGTGGAGTGGCCATGAGTGAAAGACATGTCCATGGTATGGTGAAGGATGGATCGGACCTGCTCGTCCATAGCTCGTTGATCTTTTCAATGTGGCCTATCTCACTAACCAGTTTGCTGACTTCTCCGAACCACTCCAATCGGAATTGAACGCGGCATATGAGTGACACCGCAGCCTCGACGCATGCGCGCATGCGCCTACGTCTTGCATCCTCGTTTTCGAAATAATTGTGATTATTGCAGGTCTCGAAAAGGTAGCGTACGCATCGAGATATGGTGTAGATTGCGGTACCTTCGGCGGGATGTGGGAAGTCAGGCCTGAGGGAGACTTGATCACCAGCGGGGGAACGATGTGTCCAAGACTCTGACGTGTCCGCGAGAGAGTTGCTCAAGGTGGAAACCTCTCGCCACACTTCTAGGCCCCATTCAGTGTCAAAAGAGCCAGGAATCGCCAAGACGAAGCGTTCCGTCTCGACGTTCACCGTAGTGTTATCGACCAACCATCGGATAGCGCCCACATCGCGGTTTTTGCGTTCTTCGGTTTCCTCCATTGCCGGTTCTCCGCGATCGGCCGCCATGCTCCTGGGCGCGTGCACCGTACGAAGAAAGTTGCTGGGGTGAAACCTTCGTATCGCATATGATATCAGGACCGAGTAAGGATTCCGGTATGGCGATTGTGGGTTCCAGACTGGTGCTAACACGGTGTACAGATAGGAGATTCCACAAAAGCAGATAGGGACGATGGTGGTAACTCCAACGGTCGTGCTGATATTCAGCATTGAATCGCCGAGACCTATGAAAAATAGGAAAAGCGAGAGATGAATCAGCCCAGGGACTGCCTCTGCCAGCGCCGGCATTCCCTTGGCACCCTCGAAGAAAAATTGTCGGAATCGAGCTCTTTTCAATGGGTGGTCGTACAGCTGGAAGACCTGCATGTAGGATCGAACCCATTGTTGAATGAGAATTGCGAGGAACGCTGCCGACAGACTGCATATGAGACTAATGAGCCAGCAAACGTTCACCAGAATGTCAGAAGGTGACGGCTTGGGGGATAGGTAAGGCGGCGGGGGAGTTGATGAGTTAGAAACCTGGGAACCGATGGCTGCAATTTGCTGCGAGATGTGGACGAGCACCGCCAACGACTGATTCTGGTAATACGCTGATTGCTGTGTAGGGTCTGGTTGTAATTTCTGAATACTTTGGCCGAGGAAGGAAGTAAGAACAGCAGAAAACAGGCCAGCCTGAGGAAATACACGTTAATGAACTCGATGCGGTCAGTTTGCGCACAATGATACACGCACAAATACAAGGACACCCTCCATATCCCCTACCAGGCTTTGGAACCGAGCTTCGTCATGCGTTTTAGCCTGTTTGGAAAAAAGTGACCAGAGGGCATTGGCACCATCGCCGAAATCTCTGCGCTCTTTGTGAGGGTCTGCGCGGGGTAGACTTTCTGAAGAATTGTTCGTTGCCTCGCCCCGAGCCAAAGCTAAAACACACCACCCACTCGTCAGACCTGCACGCACCCAACGAACATGATACGCACTAGTGTCCGAAGGTCCTGCACTTGTCTCAGACTTCACCCCTTCCCTCAACTTATCTTCGGTGCCATTAATACCCATTTAGACAAGAGACGATCCAAGACCCACCTAAGGGTAGCGAGTCCCCTCGCTCAGGGTCAGGTATTCGCCCTGTAAATCCAGACATTATGATAAAAAGGGCCGAAATGTCAGCTGGGGCGTAAGGGGGGCGAATGTTCGAGTGCAGCAAACGCTGTCAATACCTGCATGCAAAACACGGCTTTACGTAAGTGAAAACTTGCATAGCATTCAACTTCAATGTGGAGGGCGAATTGAATTAACCCTCTCCTGCAACCAAGTTGTCTAATTTTCGACATGTTTATTGGGTAATAATCAGTATCTAAAATAGTTGGTCATGGGGGGTTCTCTAATCATTGATACTATAAGCGGTCGATGTTCTATGTGTAGTTTGGGTAGTTACACTGGTCTTGGGACCCGACCCAAGACCCGAAACCAAGCCCGAAACCTTGCTGCTCACCGGCGCGGGCTTATCGAGTTTGATCCCATGAAAACTTTTTCTCTGTCTGTCTACGAGGTGGCCGGAATAGATGAGTCGCTGAGTTATCGCAAAGACCATGCACTTGCTTGCGGGCGCAATGACGATTTTGGCTGAGATTCGATTCCTTTCACATTGGAACTTGGGGTTCGGTCTCTTGAAAATACAGCGGCTTTGCGTGGGCTGAAGCCACTTGGAGCTCTGTGTTGATTATCTACCAGACTGATGTCAGTGGATCGATTGCTGGTGTTCTTGATGGGACTGTCAAAACTGCAGCCGAGATCGCGTTCCTCCCGACTTGGCGAATACCATGGTAATTTGTATCTCTTGTTGGTAAGCCTGGCGTACAGTAAGCCACATCGTGTTGTCAGTTAGATAGCACATGGATGTGGGTGAGAAACACGCTACATATTCATATTTACGTTCCCGATCCATCTATGGACTCGCGGCAGACTCCTTCCCGATTCGATGCTCCTTGGATTCTTACCAAAGTCTTGCAGCGAGGTATTGGAAGGACCCCCACACATTCCGGCCAGAGTGATTCCTCGGGGAGTGACCGAGGTTTGGTCCCGTCATAGCAGCTTTTCGTGCGCCATGACTTCGTTTGTAGGTGCCAAGGGGGCCCCGGGAGACGGTGCGAGCAAACTTGGTCGTTGAAGAACTTCTACGCATTTCTTTCAGATTCTTTGAAACAGAGAGCAGCCATCACGGTGATGATATCGAGGTAGAGTTGAGGTCAAAGAAGAGCCCGAATTTCTCGGTGAGACATTCGAACAACGTTATGCGCGTATAACGGCCTTCGACCAAGTATTGACTAACGCGTAAGTACAGTAATGTTCCCGCCCTCCCATCCGCCAGTGCCTGAGTTTTCTTTTAGCCCCCGCCGCGTGCCGTTGGTATTCAAGAGGCGATGACCATCATTTCATCCGTGCGAATCGTGGTCGTTATCGAGGTTAACAAGAGAGAAACAATGTTCTTGAACGAAAGATGTCTGAGCACGCATTGTGGAGCGCGGACTAACCCCTCGCCACTACCCCAATTTTCGATGTGTTCGATGATAATCTGAAACGAGTATCTAACTAGATGGCTGGACATATGGCTGTAAGGAGCTCTCTAATGATCGACCCTGTGCGTGGTCGACGTCCTGTAGGTAGCCACCCTGGTCTTGAGACCCTCGTTCTCATGATGAGATGAGAAAGGACATCGACAGCCTTACGCGCGCTTAGAGTGCGAAACCTTGCTGTTCATCAGGCGCGAGCTTATCAAGTTTGGTCCCATGGTACTGATGATGGGACTTCGTGACCCATCGTGTCCAAACTCAAAGACCATGCGCTTTCCTAGGTCACGGTCGGGGGGACCGAAGTCTGATTCTCTTGTGCCATGCTATTGGTTTCGGTCCTCAGGCAGTCTTTTTTAATTAGACCATGCATGAGTTCCCGTCTTGAAAATGCAACGGGTTTGTGCGGGCTCGGGCCATTGAGCGGTCCCAACTGAAGTATGGAAAGTAGTCCGTGTCTGGGGATGACTTCACACTGGCATGCTCGTCTACCTGGACTAAGTTGTTTTCATTGTGATATAAGACTCATCAGATATGATGAACATTTAGGCTAAGCCCCATCGTGCGCGACATCCAACATATCCTCGGGATACACCATCTCTCCCGCCGCCTTGATTATCTACTGGACTGCCGATCAATGTCGGTGTGGATCGGTTCCCCTTTTTTTTTGATCCATGTTTACGATGGATCGATTCCCGGTGTTCTTGATACTGTCAAAACTGCAGCCGTGATCGCGTTCCTCCCGACTCGGCGAATACAGCCTCCAAGTTCTTTTTCCTCTCGGACTCTGACCATGGTAATTTGTGTCCCCTGTTGGTAGCCTGGAGTACTGTTAGATAGCCGCGTCGTGTGACATGCACTCAACGATCTGGTCGCTTCGATCCGAGTCGGGTTGCAACTTGAAGACGTCACCGTGGGACATAATAGAATCAGGTATTGCATCAGCATTGCATCCTGATCATCTTTGGTAAGAACTGTATGGACCGCGGTCTCTCCCCCAGTTACCTTCATCAATCAAAAGGGTCGTCTTCGTGTTCTGACCGAACGTCACGAATTAAATCGCAATACACCCGTTACCCGCCCCATTGAGGGCTTCCTGATGCCTTCTCTCGCACCGCGGCAGACTCGGCGAAGTCGTGGATGACCTGATGTCCCACAGCCTCTATGTTAGTCGCTTACTATCCATCTTCGCACCATCACTATTCATACAACGTTCATGAGCTGAATCTCAATCGCCGCCGGTGCTCGCAGCGCCTTTATCTATTCGCCCATATATCCCCTTCCCGTCTCTGTCTCCCCACCCGCCCTGCGCGCACCTCTCCGGCCCCCCGACCCGCTGCCTGCCACCACACCATGGCGGAATATGGTGGCCCTCCCTGGTCTCCGGTCCTTCCCTCCGACACGTCCTCAGTGAGTTTCGCCGGCAACTGGAGTGTATATACGCCGGGCGGTTTTCGCAACGTTAGCCAGCCGGAGACGAATGTCAGCGTTGCGTTTCGCTTCTACGGTGGGTTTCCCGTTTCCGTTCGTTCCTCCGTGTTGTCGCTGATCAATTTGGTGACCATGGATCCTTAGGCACTGGAGCTCGCGTAGTCGGTTTCGTGTCATTCGGCCGGCGTCACGACCCCCTACAGGCCCGGATAACATGGGATTCGGGTGGGAGAGTCAAGGGGTTCAACATCTCCTCATTCGACGGTGATACTCGTTGCATCGGTAACGACAGTCTCTACAACACCGGCGGCACCGAGACGTGCCTACCCCCAACGTTCTCAGTGATGCCGCTGCTATGCAATCAATACACGCTCAACTTGACCGTGTCGCCCGACCAGGCGATGCAGCTCAAACAGTTCGAGTTCCTCCCTTGCACACCAGATGGCGGTTCCGATCCCGCATCCACGACCGCGCTCGCGTCCGCTTCCTCGTCCGCCAACGCGGTCGCCGCGGAAAAGAAACAGACATTGAGCGCGGGTGTAATTACCGGCGCGGCCCTCGGCGCGCTAGCCGCCCTCCTCGCTCTCGGCAGCCTCGCGTTCTTAATCATTCTACGCCGCCGCCGCCGCCATCGTCGCCACATAGGCACCCTCCCATCACCATCATCACCGCCTCCATCACCATCACCATCACCCTTCCTGATCTGCTTCTCGCGTTCCAGATCCTGGCTCCGCCTGCCGGGCCGCCATCCCAAGCCAACCCACCCCTCCGCGGAGTTCCTTACCCCTTCTTCTTCGTCGTCCGCGGCGGCTTCCAGAGGAGACAGCAGGTCGGTACAAGGGTACTACCCGACGACAACGATGATGATCGATGCCTCGGGCTCCACACCCCCATCCCCGGCTCTGCCAATGATGGGCTCAGCAGCAGCACGCCCACGGTCGTCTGCAAGGTCCGCGGGGAATGCTAGAGACGGCGGGACGGCCTTCGAGAAGCAGCAGGAGCCGGAACCGAGTGGGCTGTCCGTCGCCCGTGGGTACTTGCCCGACTCGAAAGAGCTGATGGCGTGGCGGGAGCGGGAGCGGGAGCAGGCGGGTGCTCAGGGCCTCGGGACGACTTTTGAGAAGCAACAAGAGCCGGAATCGAGTGGGCTGCCCGTCGCCCGTGGGTACTTGCCCGACTCGAAAGAGCTGATGGCGTGGCAGGAGCGGGAGCAGGCGCGTGCTCAGGGCCCCGCGCGGACGCCAAGCGCCACTGAGGTTCTCCCGCTGTACCAGACTCGACGTTCGCTTCGGCGGCCATCGTAGTCGTTAGCGCCCCCCATTCCATTCAGGTTGACACCAAGCAGGAAGAGTGCTAAATTCGCTATATTTATTGTGGCCAGCATTGTGGTTCCGCTAAGCCCGAAGCTAAGCGATAAAGTTATTTGAACTCGGGGACGATGGGCGCCTTATTGTCTATTATGTAATAATTAAATTAAACGGCAATACACTCTCGCTAACGCTAATCAGACAAGAAGCTGTAAGCCGGGTCAGCGCGGAGATTCGAGTCAGAGGGTAAAGTAAAGACCGTTTTGTCCATGGGCCCGGCCTCACAGTTCAACATGCGCGTCGCCAAACGCGCCTAGCACTCTGTCCCCAAGAGCACCGAGCGCGCCAACCAGGGCACGCCACTCGGTCTCCGCGCCTACTAAGCCAAGCCGGCCACCAGCACCGCCACCGCTCGCACGTACACCGTACATTACTGCGACGCCGAGCACAAGGACGGCGCCTGCAGCCAGCAGCCGTGCTTCTCTTCTTCTGACCCTCCGCTTCCTCACTTTCTTCGCCTTTTGGTCTTTCAAAAATTGTGGATCTGGCTCGCGTACGACAATATCCACGCCTGAGACCACAAGCGCCTCGGCCTGCTCGTCGCTCGGCATCACGGAGGCGTCTTGCGCCCATGTCCGCATAGCGCTCGCGGGTCCGAGTGTGTGTGCAAGGCGTAGCTCTGGTGTGCCTGGTGGGAAGCGGGTTAAAAGGTCATCGGCAAGGAGGAGGACACTCGATAAAGAACACGCTGTTGTAGGACGGGAGGACACGGGAGACGCAGGACGCGTTGAGGGTGCTGAAGGTGGTAGTGGGATGTCCGTAGGGTCGAGGAAGGTGGAAACAGTTGAGGTATCGGAAACGGGTATCACTTGCTGCGGAGGCGATGGTGGGACAGAGGGACCACTAATGACAGGTATGCTTGGCGTATCTTCATCGTGGGGAGGGAGTGAGGGGACAGAACCGCTTAAAATATCAGCGCCCCCCACGAGCGTCATCGTGGTGACGCGTGTTGTGGGAGGGTCGGGAGAAGAAGACTCCGATGCGGGACCGTCAATCGGGGCGCGAGCATCCGAATCAGCCTCCTTGTAAGTGGGTGTGGAATGACCAACTGTTTTCAGTTGTGGTGAGGAATTGGAATGTTCCGGGGTCGCCTCAGCGAGCTCTGGGTTTGCCTCGGCTAAGTAATTTCCCTGAACACCGTCTTGGACTTGGCCGAGATCGGCGAATTCGGGAAGTCCCGTTAGGACCGAATGGATCATACCTTCATCACCGCCTTCGCCAAGCTTCAAGACGAGATCTTTACGTGATAAAGTGATCTACCCCATTTACGAGATTAACAGGGTCGTCACGCCAGGGCAGACACTCACAGCAGCGACGAGATAGACGATTGCCAATGGCGGACGCACAAGGAGGTAATCGAAGATGTGCTGAATGAGAGGGAGAGTGGGTGTTGCATGAGCGAGTAAGGTGAGAAGATGTGGTAGAGCCGCGTAAGGGAGAGGCGCATGGCTATGTAGCCCTTCTCGTGTCAGATCACGACACGTGCTGAGTCAAAATACCCACTCTTCCAGTAATGCGGCATAGGGCGGGTCCGCAAGCCGCAACAGACGCTGTAAAATACTGTTGCCTATGGTGAGCACAGCACATAATAGCGAGGCGAGAGGCGTACAGCATGAGGGCTGTGAGCGGTTCGAGGGTGTGACCCATGGAGTCGCGCAGTCGGTGCAAGCTCAGTTTCTCTAGGGAAGGGAGGGCGAGCTCTGGAGGTAGTGTCAACTGCAAGACGGTGGCGATATCATGAAACCCCTATATGCGCATATAAATGCCAAAATGCGCGGAGAAAATGGCAGAGAATTTGACCTGAAAATAGTTCAAACCAGGGTGTCGCCGGAAAAGTTGGACAATGAGGTTGTTGAGCTCTGCCTGACGTCCAACTCGACCATCGTCTGGACCATCGTCTATGGGGATTGGCGTGAATGGAAATAAAAGGGGGTGAGGTATGGAGGCGCGTCACCTACGGGGTAGAGCACAAAGCTACGATCAGTATCAAGGCGTATCTGGCGCTCGTCTCGATGGGGCTCAGGTTCATTCTGGCTTTCGGGTATTTCCTTGATCTGAAGGGGGTTCATGTGAACGTGGAGCAACTTTGGCCTGATAGAAAAGTTTAAAAAACAATTAGAAGCGGAGGCCTATCTGCGGAGAAGAATACATACCAAATGTATGCGCGTGCAGTGCCAAAACCACCTGGCGCAAGGGACTGTAATCGAAGGATATCCCAATCAAGGAAATCACAGGGTTGTGTGAATTGCCATGATTTCTCTGACGGATGAGGCATAGACGGAATGGCACGGGTGAGATAGAACGGGGCGTTGTTGTAGGGAGTGTTGAAGCGGCGGTCTGGGGGTTTGAATACCGGATGGCCGGGTGCTTTGAACACGTGATATGAGGAAGAAATGAGTATGTCAATCACGCTCCTCTTCCTTGATGGCCAACACGCGATCGCCTGTGATAAATGGGGTGGCTCGATTGTGGCGGGGAGGAAAAGATAATGCGGTGTGGACGAACGGCCGGAAGTGGAAGGGAAAATGAAGCGAAGCGAAGATCGTTGACTAGATTTGTCAGACAGGTACGGAAGTCCAAACGAGGAATCACATGAAAGAGTGCGCTGCTATCCCTTCTTTGAATAAAAGGAGGACCAACACGCCAACCAGTCACTCAGCAATCTCTCTTTCACCACTATGGCCACTGAGACTCAATCCGCCCCCGCCGCCCCCATTGACACCCCCGCCACACCAGAGCTGACCGTCTTGAATCGCGTCGCCTCGATTCCCCTGGTCAACGACTCTCTGTCTGCCGTACATGCTTCTCTTAGCTCCAACCCCCTTACCCGCTCCCCATACAACACCGCCCAGGCCCTTTCCTCAACTGCCCTCCGCTACTCGGAGCCTTTCACCTCTAAACTCGCCCCCATCATTGTCCGTGCTGATGGCTTTGCCAATAAGGGTCTTGATGCCGTAGAGTCTCGCTACCCCTACCCATTCACGGTTCAGAGCGAGGATATTATCAATGCTTTGAAAGAGCGTTCCGATTCTGCTCGTGCCGTGGCTAACAAAACACTTGATGAGCGCGTCCGCACCCCAGCATACTCTGCTGCCCAAGGAATAGACCAAGTACGTACACCCCTTTTCTTATCCTTCAGGCGCTCATCGATCCTTCTCAACCCAAAAGCGGCTTGCCCCTGTTGTGGATTACTTAGTGTCCCGTCTAGGCACTCAGGAGGGCACGTCTCAGACAGAGTCACAATACCAATACCAACGTGCATATGCCCTTTCTCGTGATCTCAAAGATCAGATCCTCGGTTATTCCAATACACAGCTCCAGCAGTTGCAAAATAGCAGCGCCCTTGTGTACGTTTACGCGCTTATACCTATGCCGTCATTTTCTGACAGCCCTTTAGCCAACGTGCCATTGAAACCGCCAAGAGCATCCAAGACCTCGCATCCTCTGGTGTCGTTGCCGCACAAGCAAAAGTCAGCACGCTCAGCGAAACCATGGTCACTGAGCTTCAGAAGGTCCAGGTCAGGCGCATATACACATCTCCTTCCTACATCTTACTCATATATGCCAGGCTGCGACTGCTGCTCTTCCCGCGAACCTACAGGCGTCATTCAAGCCAGTGCAGGAAAAGATTTCGGGCACGATTTCTGAATTGTCTGACGTAATCAAGTCGGACGTACCAGTCAACGAGAAGGTTACCAAAGTCCGTGCGACCGTTCAGGATAGCGTCACGCCTGTGCTCGAAACCGCTGCGGCGAGGCTGCAAGACGCCATTCGTAATCTCACCGCACGTGCGGACGCTGTAAAGGAAGGTGAAGCTAAGCCGAGCGCCGAAAATGGCGATAACACTTCGCACTGACCACCTTCCATATCTCATGTCGGCAACTTCTCCAGTGGTCTTTTTTAGACGCTGAGCATGGGTTTTTTTTTCCCTTTCTTTTTTCCCTTTCCACTCCACCTCCATTTATTCCGTTTTACCTTTTTTTTTACCCGCATGCAGAGCCACCGTACTCTCCGACCCTGTTTTATTGTCCTTTGTACGTTTACGATAGACTCCCCCTAGTCGTTCCCACCATCCCCTCTTGTTTCCACCCACGTTGCTGCACAGTCAGCATATTTAAGCATTTGTCCAGAGCGTCTCGCGTATCACCGGCAATGGTTATAAAATCGACATTGCGTTTCACATGGCCTGTTCGAGTTCATGTGGTTGCGAATAGATAGAGCGGAGAAACTAATTATGGGACAACCCGTTGATCGCAACGCATCTAGCGCAGTGTATCTCCGCCAACTGGGCCATTAGTAATACTCGACCGGCCCGACATCCACGAACCCACAACCACATCCGCGGTTGCATCCGCACCCGTCTTGCCTATTTCCACCGTTGGAGCTTGCGATGACGCGAGCGCCGCCTTTTCGTCTAGCACTAATTCCTCTCCGCCTCCGTCCTCGTCGCCCTCGTCGGCCCCGTCCTCGACGAGCGCACCCGCCGCGCGCAGCTGCGCGTGCGCCACGTCCGCAATAGCTAGGTTCTGCCCCGCCGCGAGAGCCTTGACAAGCGCGCGCTCATGCGCGATATGCGCGGCGGTGCGCAGGGTGCGCACGAGGTACGGCGAAAGCGCGCGGAGTGGCCAGCGAGGCGGGAGCGTCGAGAGGACGGCGGGGGCGTCGAAGGAGGGCGCGTGCGATGCGAGGAGGTTCGCTGCGGCTGTTTCCGCCGCCGTTGGAGTAGCGGCAGTGGGGGATGAGTCTGGCGCGGTGGCGCTGTGTGTTTCATGAGAAAATTTGATTGGTTGAAGGGAGACGAGGCGACGACGTACGGGCTGCCGGACGTGTAGATCGTCAGCAGGAGGCGCAGAAGCCGCTGTGTCTGCGCGCTCTCTGCTGGAGAGTCGGGTGTCGGGGATGCAGTGGGTACTAGTGCTGGTGGTCCTGCCCACGCGGCGAGCCCGGCGCGCTCTGCGAGCTGTGCCGCGGCCCGTGGGGGAATCACTGCGCCGTGGGACGTGCAGAACGCCGCGGCGGACGCGTGGTCGTGTACGGTCAGCGCGAGGAGTGAGAGCGCCTCTTGCGCATAGCCGAGCTGTGAAATATGTTATGTGTTTGAAGAGGAGGGGGGAGGGGAGGAGGACGTACCTTGCCGGCGATGATGGCGAGCTCGGGTGCGAGTAGGGGCGCATGTGGTGCGAGGCGGGCCTGTGCGGCGGCTGCGTCGTACGCGGCGGAAGTCTGGAGGAAGAGAGCCGTGCGCAGTCGCGCGTGCTTGGCTGGCGATGCTGGCGTTGTCGCCTCAAAATATGTGAGAAACGGTGTGGGGTTCGGGGACGACGCGTATGAGGCCGCTAGAGAAAAGCTCTGTCAGCGTGTGGGTGCTGGCGCTTAGTTAGGGAGGCGGTACCTTTGGCCCGCCATAGTTTCGATGTAGCGTCGTCAGCGAGGAAGGAGAGTACTTCGTCGATGTAGGTGAGCACAAGTTCCGTGTGAAGCGCTGGGTCCTATAAAAAAGGTTAGGGCGCGGGGCCTGATGTGGAGGCACTGCCGTCAACGAAATTGCCTCACCGTTCTCCGCTTTTGCAAAAGGAGGTGTTCGAGAAACCGCACCCCTGCTTCGGGATTCACCGCACGGATCTGATGCAGCGTCGCAGCTTCGTCCTCCGGTTTCTGGTGGCGCCTTGAGGAGCCGTGTGCCGTCAATAACTACGGAAGGAATCCCATTGTCAGAGAGATGACGGGATGGTCAATATGAAATATGGGGCAATGCCCCCACCTTAAGTGCGCGTTCCGTGTCCTTTCCAGCCAGCCAGACGCCCCATTGTTGCGTCAGCGCACGGTCGCGCCGTGCAGTAAGCAACGCAAACATGTCTGAGAGTGGATCGGAAATCTCGGGATCTGTCCATTCGCCCTCCACAAGTCTGCAATCGAAGAAGGGACATGAGGAAACGGAGCAATTGCACATGAAAAAATGAGGGGCGTGTTACTTTGACCACGTTTCTAGCAACGCCGCGTCGTCTCCGCGCTTGGAATACATCTTGCAGAGCGCGCTGTACTGACTGGTCGCGCGGAAGACGGGTTCGACCTCCGGAAGGACGACCAAGTCCGACTCGTCGAGAAGCGCATAAAGGTCCGTCGTTTTCTCGCCTCGCGCGAACAGCTTCGCGAGCACCGTGTCGATGATCTGTAAAATGTGAGCGGGCTACCCGAAGCGAAGAGGGGGAGGGCCACGCACCGCGCGCACGGCAGGCGTGCTCGAGTCGCTGCGCACGCGTCTCCACTTGCGCAAGAACTCCTCCAGCATGTCGTGGGCGGCGATGCCGAGCGCGCGACGGAGCTTGGCCGTGGGTGGCGCGGAGCGTGTGGTCGGCGCGAGGAAGGGAGAATAGTTCCATACTATGTTGGCCACGACTGCACGTCAGCCGCCGGCAGACGGGTGCGTCATTGCGGGTGTGCGGATGCAGCGGAAATGCGGGGGGGAGGGAGGAGGGAATGAGACGTACTGAGGTCGTCCATCGAGTCGTAGGGCGGCATGCACTCGGCGACGCCTGCGAAGACGTCGAGTGTTGGGTGCGCGTCGAGGAGGGCGCCCCGGAGGTCGGGAAAGTATGAGATGAGTATGCGGGGGTCGAGCTCTCCTTGGAAGAGGCAGAAACCGGCGTCCTCGAAGCGTGTCTCGAGCAGGCATTGGAAGCCCACCCGCTGGTAGACGTATGCCAGTTCTTCCGCCTGCGAAAGACCTCTTCAGCGGCAACGACGAGACAGATGGGAACGACGTACTTCAGAGGCATCTATGACGAGTTTGCTCTGAACCTTCTTCCGTTGTTGGTCCGCTAGCTGAAGGACATCTTCTATTCGGTGGTCATCGAGCAGCGTCTCGGCCTGAGAAATGGGCGTGACCGGTAGGAGAGATTGGACAGAGTTGGGTCCTAAGATGAGTACATGAGAGCGTGGAAAGGTAGAGGCCATGTCGTCCTTCAAAGAGTCATGCAGTCGTGAACTATAGGCCTCAGGCCTTTGACTGAACAGCGAGCGACCCGTGCAAGTCAGTGGGTCTAGACGCGGGTATCTTCATATGGTAAGGAACAATTTCCATTTTCAGCTGCACTACTCTAAATGATACGGCTCTGGCTCTGGAATATCGACTACCTCATGAGCTTCCGTCTCATCAGTTTCGGGCTGCTCTTGTCCACCTTCTGGGTCAGTTGGAACTACTTCTCTGCCTCCTGGCTTTGCGTTCCGGCTTAGCAGGTTGACTTTCTTCAGCATTAGCCTCTCTGGCCGCTGCTGCAACGGAACAAGGAACCCATTAGAGCTCGTAGCCAACGCCCGACGCTCCGCACCCAGTAACACAGAGGGCGAGGCCTCGTTCAGCGAGGGCAGAGGCGGGGGCGGTAAAATCTGAGCAATCTCCTGCGACTCGATGTCGTGCACCTGGATTGTCTGGTCTGGAAGCAAGGCAGTGACGTGAGGGTATTCAAAACCTGCAGCACAATTAGGTCATAATAAGGTGCGGAAATATATATGGCGCTACGAACAGATGGAGAGTGGGTGGTTGGGCCACTGTAGAGTGCCGCGCACGGGGTCGCCATTGACGTTGATGAATACGCCCATCGTGCCTGCTCCGGTCCAAGAAAGGATGAGGAACTCCTCTTCGGCGACGACCACGATCATCGGCCGATGCGGTCGTGCGCCTGGTTCTGGCGGTGCTTGAGAAATTGGTAGGATCGGCGTCGCGGTCACAGCATCAAGATAGATCAGGGAATATTGCTCGCGGTCAGCGATGCACAAACAGTGCCCGATACGACGGGCGAGGAAAGCCCCGCCCGGGAGCGGTATATCCTAGACTCGAAATATATAGTCAACCGTCATCATGGAACGAGGAGTGCTCAACCTTGATATATAATAACTGTTCTCGAAGGCTGTAGAGAGCGATGCCGGTCCGCTTTACCACACACAGATCAACGGGGAGAACAGGTGCTGGGGAATCCATCGGAAGCGACGGCCGGACGATGTGTCGGTGGTCTACCGCAAAGCACATCACGTTGCGGATGGGTTTGATACTCGGAACAAGCTCTAGCGAAGGGATGGTGTACAGGAAGATCTGGCGGTCTGCTCGCTCGGAAGTCAGACAGATTGTTGGGGCGTCACCAAACGCGTACCGCTTAAAACGAACGCTCTGGAGATGCATGGCGTCAGCACGATCTCATCTACCGGCTTTCCTGTTGGTAGCGTCTTTCGAGATACGAGAGCATATGATCCTGGCTGGGTCGTCGTCGTTAGAAACGTGTGGCGACGTGAGACAGAAACGGTTCACTTGGTTCGGTCCATTCGCTTGCAGCGCAAAGCGCAGAAGGTCGCCATTGGAACAGCCGGCGTAGATTTCAGAGCCTGAGAGGGACGTCAGTCTGACAACTGGATAAGACACGATCTCCGGGCGGAAGAAAGACCCACCCAAAGCTTGTACACACTTCACTTCGACGGTGAACGCGGCGGCATCCGACGCATCAGGACCTTGAAATATGAATCGCGCTTAGGTCTTGCACGAGATGGCGGAGAGTAGGCAGACCATAGAGGGCGTTTGAAATGAGGGGTTGTACTTGGTACGGTGGGATGTCGACGGGTGCCGAAGGGGCTGAGGCCATCGTGGTGGACGAGTACGTTGAGGTAATTGAGTCCTGCCTCACGTTCATATCGTATCCCCATCCTAGGGCTGCGTTGTATTTTTCACCTGTCAAAGTCCATCCCTGGTTATTATGGCCACTTCGGTCCTGAGAACTGCAGGCGGTGCTACAGTAGCGCGCAAAAGCATCCAGATTATACTAATAACAGCACCGCACCGCATCCCACACTTAGCTTATCCCCTTCCTTATCATGGCCTGCTACGACACCTATCGCGATCAACTTGCGGGTCTTTACTATGGTCACGCTCTGTGGGTACCAGATCCTTCCGAATTGTATGATCGAGTCCGAGTCGGCGACGTCGGATATGTGAGGCAAGGCCACTTCCTTCGCATGTTCAACGCACTACTCCCGGCCAACGATGATGCACAAGAGTACGGTGTTCCAGAAGGATTCGTTCCCCTCAACATGGGCCCATTTAAGAACATTCGCAAACTAAATTTATTCCATGGGGACTACTGCTCGAATACAGTAACGGTAGATCACGGAGATAGGCATCAGGCAGCGTACGTGAGGGTCACTATCTAGCGTAATCTTATTCTTATACAATGGGCGACTTTAGTGGACCGGATGAAGACACGAGTGCTTCATTCAGATGCCGGAGCAACAAGGGTGCCTTTCTATCCATCCCCCTTAATGGCGTGAGGGAGGACGCTATTCGTACCAAAGCCTTTGGATCATACATCCGCAGGCATTGTGACAGCTGGCTGGAGTTTGCGTCGGTCAATGAAATTGATGTCCGGTTGGAGGACATTATCTTTGTCACTGGCTGTGACTTGACTGCCTCGTGGGCGATGGCCGTATTCGTTAATTCGTTGGACCCGGAGATATCACTTAATGCACGAATTTCAGAAGCTGGGAGCGCCAGGTTTCATTGGGCCCCCACAAATCAACCTCACCATAACGAACCAAACCAGGTGCGCCAGTCCAGTCTCTGCTTTCTCCCGCACTAACCAATGAGAGTAGAATGCTGTGAAATCACACTGCGTTTTCATAAGGGGATTTCGCGCGAAACGTATTCTCCCTTTTTTCAAGACATTGAGGGCCGCTGCGGAACCTCGTCCAGACAATCCTGATAACGAACCGGAATCGTCAATTGAGCTCCTCCGAGAGCCCGCTGTGCCAGACGTATATATGCCATCTGTAAAACGCGGCGACTGGATTAATAATTTATTCAGTATCGTGACCCACTCATCGGGATTTTGAACTATATCGCGGAAGTGAGTCCAGACGTGATTCGTTCCAGGTGCCCCTCCAATTCCTCACAGCAACATCCAAACCAAGAGCTAGCTCTTGCTCACGAAGATGACTTGAAGATGATCGAAGGGGTGGTGCGCACAGACACCATTTCCTAGCTGCGATGTGGCACTAGACCCAACGACAGGACGTTCTGACTGCGGACGCAGTGGAGAACTTTTTACGTCAAAACAGAATTCCCGTACAGAGTGAGGAAGGCGGTATGTGTTAGATAGTTGGTTCTCGCCAGGCGGAGCTGATTGGTTCATTTATTAGTTGCGCTCTTAGCGGACGAAGATGAAGGGGTCCATGAAGAGAAGACTTCTTTCCGTGCGCGAGCTGACGTCGACGTGCGGATCCCCCAATGTAGCTTAGTGATCATGCAACTAATTAATTCTCACTCAAGGGCGAACAGCTCCCTCTTATCATACACCCGGTTCTCATGGAATACCTTCTCAAAATTGACATTGCCTCTCAACCCCCAGATTATGACTTCGGGCTCCCAACCGAAGAGCTTCTCTCCTCCGCGGTTCACCCCCCTGTCCATTTATTGATCCTCGAAAACGACCGAGGTCTCCCACAAAACATCGAAGTGTATGCATCGGACAAGAGATCGGAGATCGGGGTTACTATTGAAGACGTTTTGAAGACAGTATATGACTACTTACTGAAGCCCTCTGGTCAGCACGAGAGTCATGTGCACATCGCTTCCAATGATGACGACCAGGCCATCGGTGTTGGCACCACCTCGGATGACATCGTGCACCTCACGGACCAAGACTCGTACATGTCCACGTCCACTTTTGTATCTCGGTCCAGAGCTCCCATAGACCAGGATTGGTGGTCTCGATCCTACTTGGGTAGTATATATTCCCAGTCCACTCTCGTGTACAGCGACAGTAGTAGCAGTCACGAAGACACCTCCAGTCTCCAGCAGAAGCCCTTTGACTTGAGTTGGCAACCGGTTGATGAGCATGACGAGGTCAAACTCATCAGCGATGTTGGCACCGAAGAATACAATTCGGAAGTGGATGATTTGCCAGAGGTAGAACGCGAAGAAGAGAGGACTTCTGCCATTGTCATCGCTGAGGAAGGTCGCGGCCTCATAGTCCATGGCGATGGCGTAGTCATCGCAGACCTTGTCGTCCAGCCAGGTGCGGTCGCGTGCACCCTCCTCTCCTCTCCCCTTCCCCTCTTTCTTCTCTTCTAGTATTAATACATTTGCGAACACAGGCACGACACATTTACTCATCGGGTCCTCGCGTACCGCAGGCGCTTTGCCAAATTTTTTGACCACCGCCCTCCCTACAATCGGCACCACGTTATTGGCTTTGGACATCTCTGCTAATTTCCTTGTTACTCTTCCTCCGGCTTTGGAATCCTGCGTTTGCTTAGAGGAACTGAATATTTCCTCGAACCCCCTTCGTTCACTTCCTCTTTTCATAGCGCATTTAACATCCCTTCGCGTTCTCATAGCGGATTCGACTGGTATTACTACCCTCCCTGCGCCTCTAAGTGCTCTGGACAGGCTGCATACCCTGAGTATACGAAGGAATAAGATGTATTCCTTACCGAGCTGGCTCTGTCTTTTAGTATCTCTCCAGACTCTCCTTGTAGATGGGAATCCTTTTCACGGTCCGTGGAAAGCTTTGATGAAGCCACTACTCGCCAAAGGTTTCTCCGGTCTGCCGTATTCTCCTTCCACACCCATCTTATCTCCTCTCCACCCTACCGTCCCAGATATCGACTCAAACACCGACACGAATGCAGATGACGCTCAACTCGGTCAATCAGATGGTCGAGTTCAAGAGGATGAAGACACTATCACTCCCATCTGTGCGCCAGTATTGGGACGTGCTGCAACTTCACCCGATCCTTTCCTCGCGCCATCACCAAGTTTACTTTCCGTCGCTCCTTCGTCTCCCAGACTTTCTCCGCTTTCGCTCACGACTCGTGTCACGAAGCGACGCAGCTTCCTCCCTGTCGGAGGACCACTCACCTCTCCCCCTTTGTCTTCACCGGGACCGTTTTCTTCTGGTATTACCCTTTCTAGTACCGAACGACGGTTGCCCAGTCCTATATCTTCCGAGACGATTGAGCAAGTACAGCGTCGAGAAAAGGAAAGGGCACGCGAGGCTTATACCCTCGCTCTTCGATCAGTCATGGTGTACTTAAGGGATATGAACGACTTGTCGGTGACGCAACTCACACCCACGAGTACGTACTCGCCGTCGTCTCCTGATATGGAAGGTAGTGGGCCTCGTTCTTGGCGGCCTACCACCGCCAATAGCGGACGTGTGACGTCGGACGGTACTCTTGTTTCCTTTGCCGCTTCTCGCAGTGGCAGTTTGGACCAATTACGGACTCCAGAGTCTATTGTACACCTGCACAGCCCGAGTTTGTCTCAGGCGGGTGGAATCGCGACTACAAATAGTAAAGGGTCGGTTAATGAAGAACGAAAATTCAAGGACGACGGCGGCAGGCGGATGAAGATCATCAAGGAGATTGTCGAGTACGTGAAACCAATTAGTGCCCCACAAAGTGTCTTAATCGCGTTCTCTGCTCTCTGTAGAACTGAACGTAAGTATGTTAGAGGGTTGCAAGAACTCATCGACATATACATCAAGCCAGCTGCGGCCCCGGTGAATCTGCTCGGTGGTGTGAGGTCGACCAAGGAAACCGTCATTCCTGCTGAGGAGAGGAGGATTGTGTTCAGCGGTCTTGATTCTCTTTTTTCGTTCCATAAGGATATATTCCTTCCTGCTCTCGAACTTGCCGCAGATTCTGCACTGCGGTCGCTTCCGCGACGTTTGGAAGAAGAAGCGGAGGGAACGCTGTCAGCCAATGCCGCTAGAGGCATTGCTACGACATTCGTGTCACATGCCGCGTTCATGCGCATGTACTCAACCTACATCAAGTGGGTTACTCGACTTTTTATCTGGATGACTATCACTCATCAACGCCTTCAGCAATTTTGACCATTCTCTACAACGCATCAAGCAATGGGTATCCGACCGACCTGGGACTGCACCTGGACCATCGCCCCAATCACCTTCTCTCGCAGCCCGAGCAACTGGTGCCGGTGTTGTCAACGCTACATCGGATTCTTCTGGTGGGGCACAACTTACATCGGGCCAAAGAAAACGCATCAAGAGCTTCCTAAAGCGTTGCCGGCTACATCCCCGCCACTCACAGCTGAACTTGGAAGGCTATCTGTTAATTCCAGTATCAAGGATTCCACGGTACCGCCTTCTCGTACGCACCATTTACTCTCTTTCTGTGAATGTGTTTCATCATTCTCACGCAGTTGGAAGAGCTGGCGAGAAGCACACCACCAGTGGAAGGCTATTTAGACCCTCTTGACCAGGCCTTGGACGAGATCTCATCATTAGCGACAAACATGAATGAAGGGAAGCGCGAATCCGAATCGCGATCGAAACTTGTTCAATGGCAGTCGAGAATTAGAGGGAAATTCCCGACTCCCCTGGTGCAGCCCCATAGGTAAGTCCACAGCCTTACCAGCACCACCACAAAGTCATTTATTTTTACGTTCAGGCGCCTCATCATGGATGGTCCTCTCCTGTTGACAAGAGTCGTGCGCAAGGCTACGATTGCTTTCGAGGTAATCGATAGCCAAGGTGATACTTCCCCGATTCAAGTTGAATGTCTCTCTCCGGAACAAACCCCGCGTTCCCTCCTTGGGATACTCTGCAACGACCTGTTGGTGTTGTGTCGAGACCCGTCTGACGGGAAAGACCTACTTTCGCCTGTCGATCTTTGGGCCGTCCTTCGGATGCAAACTCTCCCGCAACCAGCGAGCATCTTGCATGGCAACGGTAGTTCATTCCCCCATTCGTCCTCTTCCTGTTCCTCAAACACCTGTTCTTCACTAGTTCTCCGAATCGTTGACAACAAGGCCATCCTTTATTTCGAAGCATCCTCAACAACTGTCGCGTTGAATTGGTCCCGGGGTTTGTGGTCTTACTTAGCCTGATTTCAGCTAATTGATTATTTATCTTCGTTACAGCAATCAATCTTCATATCCCAACCTCGAAGGGATGAACATTCTGGCTGCACCTGCTTTTTTTCTTTCTATTCGCTTGTGCATGATGTCCCCGGGGGAAAATCCATTGCCTTCGTCCATTATATTCGCTCTTTCATCCTGGCATGTTCTATCATTATACGACTGCACATTACGCTCGTATAGTAGCTTTCGTCGTTGAGAGATCACACTAGTGATGAGATCGACCTTATGACTGCCTCGTACTCTCAAAATAACTTTCTCTCGACGTTCCTTATTCAAGACGAAGAGAACAACGTTATACCCGTATGTACAAAAGACTTGTGACTGCAACGCACGCGACCCAAAGACCGAGCAGCACGACAGAATGGTTGAACATCATGCGGGCCGCGCTAAACGAGGATCCCCGGAGAGGTGTTGAAGACGCCTTCGAGGACTCGGCGAGAACCGAGGAGAGAAGTGATGGCCGTTGGTTTTTGCGTGATAGGAACAGACCGCAGATTTTCCCAAAGTACCAGCGGGCCTTTGCCTCAATCCCACGTCAAATATTCCCGTCTCCATTCGCCTACTATCGTATCTGGACCTTTGCACATGCACACACCTTTGCACAAACAATCAGTTCCCGATGCGACGGGTGAGGGATGCCCCGCGTATCTCCTAGGCTTGACATATATGGTCTACCGTCATTGTAGAATGAGGGATATTGATCCTTATGATATAGTAATCTGTTCTCGAAGATTGCAGAGAATGATGCGGGTTGCTGCAGCCGATGTAGATCTCAGAGAGGGTGTCAATCTAGAATCCAAAGAAGGAAGGTCCACCCGTGTACATTTTTCACTTCGACGGTGAACGCGGCGGCGTTCGACGCATCAGGACTTTGAAAGGTGAATCGCGCCTAGGTCTTGCACGAGATGACGGAGAGTAGGCAGACCATAGAGGACGTTTGAAATGAGGGGTTGTACTTGGTATGGTGGGACTTCGATGGGTGCCGAAGGGGCATCGTGGTGGTGGACGAGTACGTTGAGGTAATAGAGCTACCACTGGCTCACTCTCGGTCAGCGAGGTTCATACTGTATCCCCATCTAAGGGCTGCGTTGTATTTTTGACCTGTCAAAAACCGTCCCTGGTTATTATTATATGGCCAGTTCGGTCCTGAGAACTGCAGGCGGTGCTAGCGCGCAAAGGCGATTCAGGTGTGCAGGTCATAATAACAGCACAGCACCGCATCACATTCTCAGCTCATCCCCTTCCTTATCATGGCCTACTACGACACTTATCGCGACCAACTTGCAAGTCTTTACCATGGCCACGCCCTGTGGGTGCCAGATCCTGCCGGGCTGTACGATCATGTCCGAGTCGGCGACGTCGGATATGTGAAGCAGGGCCATTTCAATCGCATGTTCAACGCGTTACTTTCGGCCAATGACCCTACACAAATGTATGGTGTTCCAGAAGGATTCGTTCCCCTCAACATGGGGCCATTTAATAACACCCGCACGCTTAATTTAAGCCAAGGGGACTACTGCTCGACTACTGTGACCGTAGAACATGAAGATAGGCATCAGGCAGCGTACGTGATAAGTAACTGCCCAGCGCAACCTTGTTCTTATACAATGGATGACTTCAGCCATCCAGATGAAGCTGCGAGTGCTTCATTCAGATGCAGAAGAAACAAGGGTGCCTTTCTATCCCTTCCCTTTAATGCCGATAGCGTAGACGCCATTCGCACCAAAGCCTTTGAGACATATATCCGCAAGCATTGCGATAGCTGGCTGGAGTTTGCAGTTATCAATGATCTTGACGTCCGGTTGGAGGATAT